>MU221972.1:686327-699653 GCA_018584345.1 Thuja plicata | reverse complement strand
GGAGGGTGGGTATATACGATTAGTTCATCTTTGTACAAATAACTTTTTTGTATTTTGTCTAGAGGTAAACGTTGAAGAACTTTGTTTGAATCCCTTGTTGATTCAGAGAATTAAAAGACAATCAATTATTTTCCCTTTTTTTTTTAGATCGGCAGTTTGTGATATTGGCTATGTTTATTAATGTGTGAACAAAGTGATAATAAGTTGCCTAAATTCCTCAAATATGTTTATTGGCTACATAGTTCTCACAGGGGCTACAACTTTGAGCGCAACCTAATATATTTGTCGGATATTGTATAAGCAAATAGATACAACTATCCTCATATTTTGCAGCGCTAATAGTTTTTGTTCTGAAAATTTATAAGTTGTTGAGAACAAGTTTCTTGGATCAGTCCCAATAAGTGAAATCGGAGAAACTTGAAATATAGTTTTGTGTCTTTAACTTGAACTCGCCTGGATAAGTGGTTGTAGAAACATGTCGAGTAATTTTGTAGACGTGTGACAAGTCCAGAATATGTGCAATGAAACACAAGATGACCCATTACATGGACATTTTTAATGTTCTTTTGCCCACCTACTAATTTTCTATCTATTCTTTTCTTTTATCTGAGCTAACTAAAAGGCTGTCAAACATTAGGTCTTGTAGTTTTTGGCTTATGGAATGTTCCAAAATTACAAGGATTTAAGTAGACATCTTTGGTTTAGACTACACATTTTTTACTGTTTCACATTCATTAATATTTGGCAATGGCTTCCTTCCTTTTTTAAAAACTTGGAAGAATGCAAAAGATAAAGAAAGATAGTCAATAGACAGTGAGAGAACATGACGAACATGTAACTGCATGAGACTGAGAAGAACGGATTGCTTCCTACTATAATCCTGAGGAATTCTCTATTTAGAATTCCTCAATGATTGTTATTATTATTAGGTAGTGTCTTTGTAAGTTACTCCAAGGCAACGTTTAGGTGAGGCCAAGTTTGTGATGTTTTTCTCCATTATTATTGGATGAGTTTCTCTTAAGATAAAATCTTCAATATCAGCACTGAATAGGTCTAATGAAAATCTGCACTAAATAGGTGTAATAAAAYTCCCATGGATTAAGTATCTAATGAATTTCATGGATGAGTGCATATAGATTCAAAGTGCAGYGGGGTTTTAGCTMTGTGTATCGTTAGGTCTTGTTGAGTTTGCTTTGACTAAAAGTTGAAATAAAATACATTAAAAAAATTGTAGTTTAAAGGAATGGAATTGCAATAAGAGGAATAAGAAAAAACATTTGGACCTGTTTAAACAATGTTAATGGTTTCTATGGTTTAAGAAAAAACATTTGGACCTGTTTAAACAATGTTAATGGTTTCTATGGTCTACTTTATGTATTTCTAAAGGTTTTGTTGTTGACCAGCTTGTCATGCTTGGACTGGTTTCATTGTATATTTGAGTCATTTGTGTATTAGTTCTTTTTCTACTATGAATCTTTGAGTTTCTTATTTTTGATATTGTTTGTGTTTTTGTTTCACTATTATTTTATTTTTCTTTATTCAATTTAAAAATAATAAACCTAGGGTTGGCTAAATTTAAAGATGAAACAAATCTTAATATCTAACAAGTTTTCAAAATATACTATGGCAGCAACCAGAAAATATAGCTCCCAATATATATTGGTCAATCCATCAATGAGACTCAGGGCAGAATACCTGCCCCGTTTGGTTGAGGAATTAGAATTTGATTCAAAACCTTATTATCTCAAAATAAGGTTTTGAAATTCTGGTTTTGTGTATTCGGAAGATAGTTTGGACGATTTGGTTGACCCGGAAGATGACTGAGACAATCCTTGATGGTGGGTAGATTTGTGGCCGGCATGGGAGTCGGCTATGTGCTCGTCATCGCTCCCATCTACACAAGCGAGGTGGCTCCTGCCTCAACCCGTGGAACGCTCACCTGCTTTCCCAAAATCTTCATTAATCTGGGAATTCTGCTCGGCTATGTTGTAAACTACGCATTCCAAGGATTGTCGGCACATTACAGCTCGCATGTGATGCTGGGAATGGGTCTCATTCCTCCATTATTCATAGGGGAATTTCTATTGTTCATGCCCAAGTCCCCGTGGTGGCTGATCATGAAGAACCGCAACGATGAGGCCATGAAAGTGCTGCTCAAAACCTCCGACAGCAAAGCCAAAGCAGAGGAGAGCCTAGCGCAGATCATGGAAGGAATTCAATACGCGCAGAAGAATCTGAGGAAAGGCGGGGAGAGCTCCGAAGTGGATCCATTCAAAAGTGAGGGCGAAGGAATGTGGGGAGAGTTGTTATTCAAGAACACGCCCACCATTAGGCGAATGTTGATCGTGGGCATAGGCATGCAATTATTCTAGCAGGCCTCGGGGATCAATGCCATGGTCTATTACAGCCCAGTTACTTTCAAAAAGGCGGGAATTAAGACCCAAGATTCCATACTTGGGGCAAAAATGGCCATTGGATTTGTCAAGACTGGGTTTATTGTGGTTCCCGCTTTTTTCATAGACAAAGTGGGGCGGAGGCCGCTGTTGCTGACCAGCACAACTGGGATAACTTTATCCATGTTGGCTCTAGCCCTTTGTCTCATCCTTGTGGAAAAACATCAGGCTCATCCCATGAAGCCTTTGCATTTTTAACAGTGACTGCAACGTGTACTAATGTTGCCTTCTTCTCCATGGGACTGGGCTCTATTTACTGGGTGATGGGGGCCGAGATTTATCCTCTTCGCCTCCCTGCTAAGGCGGCTGGAATTGGTGTGGGGTTAAAAAAAAACCCAAAACCCAGAAGATGATTTTAAATTCCACCTATTAGGTGGGAAGATAGTGCCACCGATTTTGGTGCCTAAACCAAATTTTGATCTCTGAAACCCGAATTGTAGTTTAGCATTCCAAACGATGGATTTGGCAAAAAAGCGGAAGTTACGCACCCAATTCCGCATCAATCACAAACAATTAAAAATTTATTTTAATAGATAACAAAAATTGTGTACTTAACTTTATTTCTATATTAGATTTTCAATTAAATTTTAGGGAATTACTATGGACTTATCCCTTTACTATGGGCTTATCCCTTGAACCTCTTATAAGAAGTGGTAGTTCGAATAAAGAATTATATTTCCACCTATGTGAACCAGTTCCCATCGACAACAGAACCAAGATACGAGGGATATTTTTTTAAATAAATTGTTACTGATTGTTTATACTGGGTAATTTCCCTTTTCGTGTAATCCAAGGAAGAGTAACTGTCTTGTCTTCTCTACAGTGTAGGTAGTCTACTGGGTAATTTTCCTTTCCCTTTCTTTTGTATTTTTCTCCCAAGATTAAGAGTATCCTATCTGTCACATTTCCGATCGGCCTTGGACTCAGCAACTTGGATTATATTTGCAATTTTTACCCAATTTTCAACACTATAATGTGTCGTCGGATTTGAAGTGGGCTCAGATATGAAAGCTGCATAGTATTAAGGTTTACTCCTTGAGTTCGTTCCGTTTGACTATTTGTTTTGTTATAAGAAATCTTTGACTTCTCAATAGCACAATTGAGAAATAATTTCAGCCAGCACTTACACTTGCCCTTGCTTCATATGTCGCATGTCGCATTAAACCTGGATGATGTTATATTGAATTCGTACATATGTTGAGGTAGGGCATTTTTGGAATTGAATGCGAAATTGTAGTCGGTATGATACTCAGTCTACATCAAATAGCGATTTGATCCGCAGAACATATTTGTTCCATCAAATTCTCTTTTTAATAAATTCAGGTTGGGTATAGTGTTTATATGTCCGTACAGAAAATCATTGTTGAAAATTTTGTAAATTCCATCCTGCTTATACAGAGTCCTTTGGTAAGTGCATAGCAATCAACTATATCCCCTTGAAAAATAACCATTTTATGAAAATAAATTATGAAAAATATTTGATATTTTTGTAATAATGTTTATCGAAATATTTCTTAAGGCCGAAGTTTCCAACACTTGCTTATCAAGATGCCCATGTTCAAACCTTTGGTGTGCAGAAATTTTGTAGCAGGTGGTATGCTCTGATCTCCATGAGCTGAATGATCTTAGTGACCCAAGGAAATGCACTTTTCCTGTGACCCGTGGAATTCTAATATTCTTCTGTGTGCCTAGGCTTGCAAAAGGGTTTACTCTGCTTAATTGAGCATGTGGTTGTCGTGGTCTTGCAAAAGGGTTTTTGCTATACTGGATTGAGTCTGTGCTTGTACAAAGGCTTGTATGTAGCACTTCCTTATTCAACTCACATTTTGCCATACCAGTCTACTAATCAATGCTCATGATATTGTAGGTCAGAAATCTGGCAATTGTAGCCTATATCATCATGTTACCGTATCCATATATCTTGGATACCACTCCTTAGAAAAGCAGCTTTATACTTTGAAGGTTAGTTGGAGGGCAATGAGGCTATGGAAAGTTTGAATAAATGAAGAGACTGTAACTACCCTCGTGGCTAGGGAACAAAAGAAGTAAGACCAATGTGATGTTCCCTTCCTAATTTGCCTTAGAATTTGTCCTAGAATCACAATTGCACAAATTAGGGTTAGGGTTACATCTTATCAAGTAAATATTCCTGTAAATATTGTGATCCCAGATTCCTATCATGCAATCATAATATAAACAACATATGCAAATATACATCTATATATCCATTCAATGATTAGGGTTAAATCACATCATAATCATAATCTATCAATAACAATATGTAAACATGCTAAAGATTGGAGGAGAGACAAGATAGTTCCACCCGAAGCCATTTCTACACTAGGCCCAAGAGTGGATGTATACCAGAGCCCTCCTCTTGCTTGCTTAGTGGTTTGCTTATACCTGCTTTCCCTATCAATGTCTCTTTCGCCTAGCAACTACATGCCACCTTGCAGAATTTGGATTGAGGTAGTAAGGGGGTTTCTCGATCCTATGTAATTGCCCGTTAGCCTCCTCACATGATGCAAGTGCTCTCGGCCTCCTCACATGATGCAAATACTCTCTTGGCCTCCTTACATGATTTAAGTGCTTCTCCCTACCTCCTTACATGATGCAAGCCCCTTCTTGGCCTCCTTACATGGTATAAGTGCTTATTCTAGCCTCCTTACATGATGCAATTGCCTTTATTTAGCCTCCTTACACAATGAAAGTGCTCTCTTGGCCTCCTTACATGTGCTAGTGCCCTTATTTGACTTCCTTACATAATGCAAGTGCTCTCTTGGCCTCCTTACATGTGCAAGTGCCCTTATTTGGCCCCCTTACACAATCCTTTTACCCTCCTCTTACACCTCAAACCTACACACGCACACACATATCACAATTACTTGTAAATAGGCAGATCTGGTGTAAACTTAGTCTACTGATCTGCAGATGAACAATCTTTTGAATCACTGAGTGCTTGGCTGACTTGATTCTGTATTTCTAAAGACGATATTTGCAGATACAATGATCTGCTGAGTGGTGCAATTATTTGATTGATGTAATCTGCTGAGTGCACTGAATTCCTTCAATGATTTTCAATGCTTGTATGATTGGAATCTGATGCAATGTACTCCTGTATGTGTCTACTTCCTGGTCGATCTCCCTTGAATGACCTCCCTTATGTCCTGAATGTCGGAACTGTTTCACATCTTCCTTGAAACCTAACATTCCCAATATCTCAAATGAGAAGCCCAAACCCTTCTTTGTCTCCCTATATATAAATGGGTATAAATTGAGTAATTGTGTCACAAATTCAGGGGCCTTAGACAATGTAATGCCAGCCCAAGTAGCCAAAGCCTTAGGATTGACAATCACTTCTTCTCACGGGAAATGCTATTCCATGGATTCCTCTCAAGTGCCAATTATAGGACAGATTAAAAATGCCCAAGTGGCTCTATCCCTACACCCAAAGAAAAGATTGAAGCTCACAATCCTAGTGGCTGATATTCTAGCAAGTTATGGGATGCTACTGAGTAGGAGTTTCTGTAAAGATTTAGGCGGAGAAATTCAAATGGACTGGTCTTATGCTACTATACCTGTGGATGGTAAAAAGGTTTGGCTACAACCTGAACCCAAGGAGACTTTCACTGTAAAGAAGTCTGGAGATCCTAGGGCAGACATATTGTATGTCAAAACTGGTCCTGACACTTATATGTGTATGACTAATGATGAAAAGAATGAGAATGGAACCAGTCTTGCCCTGTGCAATGAGTTGTGGACACTTGAATTTGATGGAAGTTGCTCTTCCTCTAGCTCCGGCGCGGGCGTGGACTCAGATAGTTATCTTTGCTCCTTAGCACACAAGCTCGAGTTTGAAAATACTAATAATACAACGACATATGAAGCTTTACTTTTGGGACTTGCTGCAACAAAAGAGAAAGGTGTCAAGCAATCAAAAGTTAGGGGCGATGCTGAACTTATTGTAAAACAAATTAAGAAGGCCTACACCACCAAGAATGGCAGATTGAAATACTATAGGAACATGATATGGGATTGCATAGAAGATTTTGATGTCTTCGGAATTGAGGTAGTCCCTAGAGACCAAAATAGTAGAGCTGACTCCCTGGCTGTCTCTGCATCCCTCCTCCCTCATCCTGATTTCAAGGATAAGACGCTCAGTGTGGAAGTAGTATACAGACCAAACGTCCCAGGTAATGTCAATCATTGGCAGGTTTTCAATGATGACAAACAGATCATAGAATTCCTTGAGAAAGCAGGCTCCTTTGCTAACCATTTCTTTGAAGGTGACACTGATGAAAGTAACGGTTTCACTCGTGGAGAGGTTTTCTCTCAAAAAGAAGGAAGCGAAGTAACTCAATTAAGAGGGAATAAAATACCAAAGGGTCTGGTCTCTTTGGAGAGCCTTTTTGATAGACACGAGAGATACGTCAAATAGAACAAGGGAGAAGATTCCATCGGAGTATTTGCTCAATGTGAACATGTCAACAGTGGAATTGAAGAAGATCCTAAATTGGCGTGTACTGGGAAATGCTATACTTCAGAGGAAAATAAGAAGTTGATAGCTCCGCTGACCCGTTACAAAGATGTCTTTGCATGGTGCTATGATGATTTAAAAAAATTCAAGGGTGGTAAGGTACAACATAATATCCCACTTAAACTTGACACTGTTCCTTTGAGACAAAAGCAAAGGAAATACAACCCCAGGGTTGCAGAAGCCATTTTCAAAGAAATTGACAAAATGCTTAAAGCTAGGATCATTTACCCGATTCATCATTCTACATGGGTTGCAAATATTGTGCCTATGAGGAAGAAGAATGAGGAGATTAGAATTTGTGTGGATTTTCGAAATCGAATCAAGCATCTTTGAAAGATAATTTCCCCCTCCCCAAGATGGATCATATATTGCAGACAGTTCTAGGATTAGAAATGATGTCCATTGTAGATGGTTTCTCTAGATATAACCAAGTTGAGGTGACACTGGATGATCAACATAAAACCGCATTCACAACTCCCATTGGTGTGGTTGCTTACAATAGGATGCCTTTCAACCTCATTAATGTAGGAGCTACATTCTAGAGAGCCATGGATTTGACCTTTGGGGATTTAAAGAAGATAATTGTATATTATTTGGATGATCATACTGTTTTCTCCAAAAGGCGAACTAGACATCTGCATGACTTAGGAGGTAACATTACAAAGGTGCAGGGATTTTGGTGTCTCCTTAAACCCTAAGAAATCTGTTTTCACAGTAACTGAAGGAAAATTGTTGGGACATATCGTTTCTAAAGGAGGAAGAAGGATTGATCTAGAGAGAGTTAAAGCTATTCAACAAAAAATGTTGGGACATATCGTTTCTAAAGGAGGAAGAAGGATTGATCTAGAGAGAGTTAAAGCTATTCAACAATTACCTTTTCTGGTGTCTCAAGGCAGTACTAGATCTTTCTTTGGTCAAGTAAACTTTCTTAGAATGTTTGTACTGAACTTTGTTGAGCTTACTAGACATATAGAGATGATTAAAAATCAATTAACTTTCAAATGGAGCTCGGAAGGTTAAAACTCTTTCCAATATATAAAAACTGCAATTGCAAATGCTCAACCCTGGTACATCCAGATTTTGGAAAAGATTTTATCATCTACTGTTATGCATTAGAACATACCATGTTAGCTATATTGTTACAGAAAATGATGAAGGTATTGAAGCCCCAATCTCATTTATGAGTATGCCACTAAAGAAACATGAATTGAAATATTCTCCCATGGAGAAGCTTGCATACACAGTAAGGAAGGCTTTGAAGTGTTTCAGGTTCTACGTTCTCCACTCTCATTCAATGGTCTCTGTCCTTGACTTTGTTGTTAAGAGTATTTTCTCAACAAGACATAGATTGCAATAGGAGAGGTACATGGGTGGCCAAAATACAAGAATATGACAGACTTGAAACCCACCAACTTGGTAAGAGGAAAAGGCTCGTGCAAAATGATAGCTAAACGCAAACCTGAGGAGAAAGAAAACTTACCGTTGGTTCTATTCACCTCAACAAGTGATGAATGGTTATCAAACGTCTCCTATTTACTTACATATGGAGATTTCCCTCCACACTTTTCCACCAAGGAAAGGAGGAATTTGAAGTTAAAAGGCAACAAATATTTTCTATGGGAAGGAAATCTATACAAAAGAGGAACAAATGGTACTTTCTTAAGATGTGTGGATAAAGAACAACAGAAGAAGGTGCTTAAGGTATTTTTTGATGAAGCCTGTGGAGGTCATTTCTCTCCCTCAGTCACAGCATATAAGATACTTCGTTAGAAATTCTACTGGCCCGACATGTTTAAAGATGCTTATAATTGGGTATCCAAATGTGAGAATTGTGTAAAATTTGCTAGCAGACCCCAATTAGTTGCTTTACCATTTAGGTCAGTAGTGATAAAAGAACCTTTCCAACAATTGGGGTTAGATTTCATTGGACCTATCAACCCTAATTTTAGTGCGGGGCATTACCTATATCCTGATTGTTAGTAATTACTTTACCAAATGGATAGAAGCCACTCCTTTGAAAACTACTACATCTGAGGTGGTGATTGATTTCCTTAAGGAGAACATTTTGGCAAGATTTGGTGTCCCCAAGAAGTTGGTAGTAGGTAATGCAAGCTACTTTTCTTCTTCTGAGTTTACTCTTTTTTGTTATGAATATGGAATCAATCTGGCACACTCCTCAAACTACTATCCTCAAGGAAATGGACAGGCCGAGACTAGCAATAAAAGTTTCCTGTCAATTATCAAAAAATTGGTGGATGATAATCAAAGAGGATGGCACAAGGCTCTTTATGAAGCTCATTGGGCGGATAGAATCACCCACAAGAGAGCAATAGGGATGTCCCCCTTCTAGTTATTATACGAAGTTGACTGTGTTTTGCCTATTCCCTTGGAATTGTCTTCTTTGGACTTATAGAGATACATTGAGGATGAAGAGTTCCAATCATCTCTAGAGAAAAGAATTATGTATCTCACTAAATTTGTAAGAATAGTGAGATAGAATGGTGGATAGAATAGCCAAGCATTAGGAATCATTCAAGAAAATCTTTGACAAGAGAGCCAGGCAAAGGAAATTTGTTGTTGGGGATTTAGTCCTTCTATGGGATCAAAGGAGAGAACCAAAAGGAGCACACAAGAAATTTGATTCACTTTGGAGAGGCCTTTTTACCATTAGAACAACAGTTGGAGAGCACACTTATTATTTGGCTTACTCAGATGGTACACATTTACCTCTTGCCTATAATGGGCAAGACCTAAAATTATGCAACTAATAATTTTGTTGTGCTCCCCCTTGTACATAGTCATGTCTTTTGTTTTCCTTAAGTTAGTAGTTTTTTGTGTGTCTTTCTTGGTGTGACTTTATAGCCCAATGAATAAGGCCCTTGGCCATTATTCTGGTTTCTCTGTGTCCCTTTAGTCCTTGCCCCCCTTTAGAGCCAATTGTTAACCGGTTTTAAAAACTTTTTAGTTCACACCTCATGTATACATGATCTTGCTCCCAAGTAACGCTTACTCTAGGCTTTGCCTTTTATCATTGTCAAACTTAACGTGTGAAGTCAATCATTCCCCCCCCCCCCGAGCACTTAGTCATTTAGTTTTCTAAGAATTTGTACTCAGTCTTCCACTTTGCAAAAGTTTATAAAATTGTTGATCTACCCGACTGTAGTAGAGTGCGCACCATGTTTTTCCCTTCTTAAGTCCTTTGTTGGTGGTGTCTCAAAGGTATTTCCAAACTCTCTTACCTTTACTACTTAGGAAAAATGTTCATAAAGTCACTGACCTTGCCGACCGCACCGAGATGAACTAATATTTGTCCTGAGCTTTCATATTCAATGAGTCAGGTAGATTCATAAACCACAACTATTTCATAATGGTTTGAAACTTCAGGGAAGTCGTCAACTCCCCGACTATGAAGGGTCTGCACATTTCAAGGAGCTGTACTTTCACAAGGCTGGCATACGCGAGGCATTAATTGTTCCCTTAAGCTGTAGAGAACACCTATTAACCGGCATGAGTTTAAATGTACCATTGCTGCCAAATTAAGCAAGAATTAAATGCTCTACTTAAAAAGGTGGTATTGTTTGAAGTTGGCCTTCATTATGAGAAGCCTGGAAAATGAAATTCATAGCGTTTGACCATTTGAGGAAAGAAGCAGATGCATGCAAGAATTCAGGTTGGATTATGAGACTCTTTCTTTCTCTCTGGTAATTTAAAGTGTAATTCAAGCTATTCCCAACTTATTGTCTGAGTTAGGTGGTGGGATTTGCCCCTCTCTATGGGTTTATAGTGAACCTTCTACTCATTCCTTGCATTCCTACGCATGGCCAATTCGAATATTAGAAAGCCACATTATCCATTCTTTGCATTTTCTGTCCCAAACCCTAATATCCATTATGCCAGCAACAATATACAATGGTTTTGATGGGATTTTTGATACAAATATAAGGTATGAGGATATCTAAGAGATCCTTGGCAGATTAAAGGGAAATTCCACCTCTCCCATACCGGGCAAGATAGTTGACAACGGCCTTCTAGAAGCCACTAATTTCCCTAAAGCAATTCGCTGCTGAGAAGTGGTATCTACCTGTGTGAATCAGTACCACCTAGAATCTTGTGAGATCCAGGCATTTGACAACACAATCATTGTCAAAATTGATTCAGAAATCGTAGCTCACACTCTCAAACTACCAGAGCGGGAAGTGTTTGTAGACACGTCAATTGAGAAAGCTTGGGAATATTTCTAGGATAAAGAAGAGTGGTGCTTGAACAGAATTGCCACAACCTGGTTCAAAACAAAGTGGAAAGGTCAATCACAACTCCCTTCAATTCTAAAGAAGGAACTTATTGCAAAGGAGATCGAAGACACAATTGTTTTGTTATATTGCATTGTCAGGAGTCCAACAGTTGAAGAATTTGTGGGCTGGATGTACCAATTCCTTACACCAATATATCGACTGGGGAGAGATAATAAGCCAACGGTTACATGAGCAATTAGCTCATTTTAGGCGGGCAAGTTCCTTCCATTTGTGCTCCTTGCTGATTTATGTGTTGGCAACTACCCAAGCTACCCAATCGGGTCTCAGAACCCTAGAGTTTCATATCTAGAACTTGCCCATTTTTGAAGTCTTACCTCAGTTACAAAAGCAAATTGGGATGGATGAGTTTTATGATGTCAACGATTCTTTCTATTGATGTCTTGTGGGTGATAATTAAGAATATTGAAGGATTACTGGAGAGGAGAATTTCCATTGAAGTTACGACCCTTGTCAAGCGTTATGGTAACTTCTTCATCCAATTTGTTTTTCTTATCTCAGAATTGGAGGATTTAATCAAAACCCCTACAAGTTACCTAGGTATGTATCAGATTATTTTATACTCCTAGAGGTCTCTAGACAAATGAAAGGGGTTAATGCCAAATATGTCACTAAAATGAAGAAAAGGGGTTATTCCTTCCCGGTGTCTGTCACTTTTTACTTGCAAATTTTTTGATGCTGCCGCCACTATAGAAATGCTCCTCTCTAAGTTTAAATTCCAGCCCATACCCCCAAAAGTCTCCTTTAACAACAAAGGTTATGTGCATGATAATTTGCACGGGGGCAAGTCTTATTTGCACCAACCTCATATAGAGGATTATTGGGAAGACTGTGCAGATATAAGAGAGGTACAAAGGAGAGATCTAATGAGAATGACATTAGACCAAGTTAGGAAGTTTGAGCTACCTATCTCTATACCTGATGAATTGGTTGATGATGGCTTAGAGTTAATTGATGAAGTATACCAGAATATTACTCTTTCTACCACACAACTGTTGACCTAGCCTAACAGAAACAACAAGGATGTGGAAAAGAGGACTACTCACGTGGTAGAAAGAACTAAGAGATGGATTGAGAAGAAAGTCAAGGAATGCACTGGGTCCTCAGCCCCTAAGGGCCCATTTGTTTCGTGGAATTTGTGCATGCTGGAATTGCCAATTCTGGAATTGAATCCATTCTGGCAATTGGGCTATTCTCAAAATGAATTCTAGAATTAGGCTGTCCTGCTTGGTTCACCTGGAAGATGACTGAGAAGATGCAGATTCTGCGTTTGGTTCCACAAAATTGGAATTGGAATTGGAACTTTGTTTTTGCACACATACACATATACACACACACATGTGTATATATACACACATACACATATATACACACACATGCGTATATACATACACACGTGTGTGTATATATACATATATATGCATACACGTGTGTATATATACACATACACACATATATACACACACATGTATGTATACACACACACATGTACACATATATACACACGTGTGTATATATACACATGTGTATATACACACACATGTGTGTATATATACACGTGTATATATATACATATATATGTGTGTATATATACACGTGTATATATATACATATATATGTGTGTATATATACACACATTCGTGTGTATATATACACACACATGTGCATTTATAAAGACATGTGTGTATATATACACATGTATATATACACGTGTATATATACACATACACATGTGTGTATACACACACACACACACATATATATATATACACACACACATACATGTATGTATATACACATGTATACACATATACACACATATGTGTATACACATATATAGACATATATACATACATTTGTGTATATATACACATATACACACATATGTGTATATATACATGTGTGTATATATACACACATGTATATATATATACATCCTTATAGCAATATAATATACATTATTGAAACAAAAATGGGAATGAATTTTCCTTCCCAAAATAATACTTTCAATTCCAATTCCAATTTT
>MU221972.1:656082-672948 GCA_018584345.1 Thuja plicata | reverse complement strand
TTTCAGTTATTTCCCTTTCCATGCAATCCTTCTAACCCTTTTCCCCTCAAGTTTACTTTCCTGTTTAAGAGCAAGCTAAGGTGATTATCCAAGAGGAACCAGCCTAGAATCTGGAGGTCTCATCTCGTTTAGCAGAGGTCCCACAACCTTGAGATGACTCCCTTGTTATACTGGATTATCAAGACCAAGAGAGCTTGAGATCAGAGGCGCAAATTCAGTGTATAACAGTATGCTTAGAGTTTCAAGCCCATGTTTCATTAATGAGGCCACATGCTTGACTTAAGGCCTGATTTAGGTCCTGCCCTATCTGAATTAAGTCCACGTGCGAGCCTTTTGAAACCTACACATTTTATTTAGTGCCTCATTTGATTTAACTGGGCCCATACGTTTGAGTTATAGGTCTACACATTTGGAATTATGGTCCATTTTACTGAGTTTAAGCCCACACGCTGAATTTTAAGGCCACACATTACAGATATGATGCCCAGATTTGGGTTCAGGGCTATGTTTTGGGTCCTACATTTATTAATGAGGCCACATGTTACCTCCTTTAGGACTGGCCATATTCAATTTCTGTCCCCACATTTTATGTTGGGGCCTCTACTTCGAGTTTTGAGCCCAGATGTTTCATCTTGAGGGCCTATCTATCTCCTTTTTCCATCAAATTAGGGCCTCATCTATTAGATCAGGCCCACATGTTTTATTTAATGGGGTTGTTTTTGCAACGATTTTAGGGTCTAGCATAGAACTTGAGCCACATTTCAGCTTGGGGCCCATTATAGGCCTCTCATTTGGATCGACCCTAGGCCTAGAGTTAGCAAATTAGGCCCACAAGTTTGACTTTAAGGCCTTGCTGATTGGTTGATACTGCATATGTTTGGTACATGGGTTGCAAGTTCGAAGTATGGCCCAAAGATTTTGCATTTGAAGTGTAATTTAGCCTCTGCAAGGCTATTCGAACTTGGCATAGGAGCTTTATGATCTGTTGAAATTCCTTACCTTTCCCCTCTTGCATTGTTTCTCTCTTCATTAAATCCTTTGAATTGAGTGGCTTCCCTTTGTCCAATAAAATTTAATTTCTTTTCCTTGCCACATGGGGAGGTGGATTCCACTCCTTGATGTAGCAACCTTGCCACTTGAGAAGGTGGAATCCAATCCACAGAGTGTCAATTGCCAGATGAGAAGGTGGAATCCATTCCTTGATGTGGCAACCTGCGACATGAGAAGGTGGAATCCATTTCTCCATACGTCAACTTGAAAAGGTGGAATCCACTCCTGGAAGTGGCAACCTGCCACTTGAGAAGGTGGAATCCACTTCTCCAAGCGTCAACATTAAAGGGAAAATATTTATTTATTTTCTTACTAATTATCTCCCTTTTATGGCAATTGAAATTTAGGCAATTTTTTAGAATTTATATTTTTGGCTCATTTTTAATTTTAATTCCTGATTTTCACACTTAGCCAAATTTCACCATTTTTGCTCAATTTTCACACTAGCCAAATTTTTCCAATTTTCAATTTTTGGATAGCTTGATTTTTGAGAAGGCTTGCAAAAAAATACCGAATTGTTGCCAAAATTGCTCTACCACCTAAACCGGCCAGCGAAAAGAGGGGGTTCCCCATTTGCAATGGGGCGATGGTGTGAAAACCTCACAACAGTTACCAAAGTCAGTTATGATACTAGATGCGTATATATTGCTTAATTTTTGTTGTGTTAAGGGTTAGACAGAAAACATAAAAGAATTTTTAGATATTAATAAAATAGGATCTGAAAGTAATCCTGCAAATTGTGAACTATGTTATGTTTATTGGCTGCTCATTCATTTTATGTTGAATGCATTGGTGTTGGATGTTATTCTTCATGCATACTGTTGAAATGTTTTATGGATATGAATTTGTACATTGCTGTTTAATGATCAACTTTGTATGAATTTAAATGGCAAATCAATGGTAATTGATGATATCTTTCAAATTCGAAGAAACTTTGCGTTCGTTTAGTTTTCTTTAGATATATGAGATTCTCACCTTTCAGAATCTTCTGGGTAAAAGTTCCCTTCCTTATTTGCTTTCTGGTTAAAAGCATGTGTGCCAGTTTTATTGCTTTTAATCATAAGAAGGTAGCTGCGCCTTCCAAAATAAGTGAAGAGTTGGTGTAGAAAATCGTCGCACTCAACTCAAGTGTTAGTCTAGATTGCCACTTGGTGGGCACATTACATTGAAGAGTTAAGTGGTAAAAATCTTAATCTAACAGTACTAAAGCTAAAACATTTAACAAGATAATTGGATACCCCTTGCATGCCTTGAGCGCTCATATAGGCTAAGTATGACTTGGGACGACATGTCAGCTTGTGGAGTGCGGGGACTTGTATGACAACACATTCTTGTTCATATGAGAGGATGCCCAGTTTTGTGTGGTGTTGTACCATTGTACCCACATGATGACACTCCCTATTTATAGCATATCAACTGAACTATCCTAATAAATTAGTATATTAAAAAGATTTCTCATTACGAGGAAAAGAAATATGTTTGAAACAATATAATTGAAACATTTGTCTTTCATTTTCCTATGAACATAAATAAGAAATTCCATTAACTAACTTGAAAGAAGCTACCAACTAATTTATTTCTATACTTTTAACAGCATAAGGAATTCAATAAGAAATGAAACATTAACTTTCATATGAAAGTAACTAACATAATATTACTATGAGATGTCTTCCTTAAACTATGAGATAACTAACATATAACTTCCTTTAGCTTCTGACCTCCATGGGTGAAAGAGTATCATCAGGGCTTTTTGCCACCCAACCTTGGATCTGTCGATTGTGACCTAACAGTCACTCGTACAACTTCGTAGCCCAGTCCTTCCTGAGGGCATGCAATTATAACTTCAATTTTCTTGCCATTCATCTTGTGGGAAATTACAGGGATGTCAGTAGTTGCAGCAGGAGTTATAGGGAAATTCGATGAAACATTATAAAATTGATTAAATTATAATTAATGGGAAGAGGCACGTCCTTTCTTATAAATAATAATGAATAGACATGTCCCATGAAGGGACATGTCTCTCCTATCCTCGGTCCCAATATAAATGAAAGAGAGATTGTTGCATTTGGAAACACATACAAAATAGAGTGCTATTACATTTGCAGATATCCTAAAATTTAACAGTGTTTCATGCATTAGCCAACAACTGTTATAATAGGTTGGTAGTCAACCATATAGTTTAGCCTTAATAAATCAGTTAAAGTTAATGCAACTGAGTCTGTAAGGGGGTTTCTATAGGAGTGCTGCAACCCAAAGATTTTTCGCTGATGTTTGATAGTAAAATGGTGCAACAGAAAATAATTCTAGAATTAGAGACTCTCAAGTTTAGTCACCAACTCAGTTTGCATTGGAAAAAAAAAAAAAAAACTGGCTCAAATGCCTGGATTCACTCAGTGACAATACTATATGACCCCAAACACTGTTTGTTAAAATATTGTTTAGGGAGCTTTGACTTTAGTCCTCTAGGGTTCTTGCTTACCTTTCCTGCAGTAAGGTTAGCTAATTCAGAGATTCTCATGCAGAACATCTTATTTTATAATACTAGAAAAATTGTTTCAATTTGGCAATGGTCTCATGGTTTAACGAATTTAGAAGTTGCATCTATAAGTCACATGAAAACTATTTCAGAGATTGTTATTTAGCACATCTTTTAATGGCCTCATGGTTTAACGAATTTAGAAGTTGCATCTATAAGTCACGGGAAAACTATTTTAGAGATTGTTATTTAGCACATCTTTTATTTGCAGAGATTCTTACTTAGAACATCTTTCTTTTATATCTTAAATGAATTTGTTTTGAATCTTTGATCAATTCAGAAATTTTGGCTAGACAAAGCCACGGGAAAACTATGCTTTATGTTGTCTGCAAGAGAGTTGGGTATAGTATGGGGAAGTGACAATCAATACTGGTGTTGGAATTCTCAAGATGACGTTAGGTAAGCTACTGCATAGTTGTTGAATTCTTTAAATTTTTTATATTTAGGTGAACATGAAAATAATGGTCAAGCAAAGGTAATGAAAAACTTTCATACCTTTGACAGCATTTTTGAGGAAGTACCTGAACTAATTGAAGTATGTTGGTTTGAAGTGGAAGGCAATTTTGACAGCAAACTTCTGTCTCCTGGGATAGATTATACTTTCTCATTTAGACTGAAGTTCAAGGAACCGGATATCGATTATCTGTTTGAGAATGATGGTGGATATGGTTGGGATATTAAACCAGTCAAATTTGTATTTACAGATCCTTGGGGACAACAACAGCAATCTGCTAGGTTTTTGCAAAACACTGAGAACCATGCTGATAATGATGAATACAAAATGACTTCTTTTAGACATGTTGGGGAGGGTTGGATGGAGTTTGATGCAGGTGTGTTTGCTGTGCAAGAAAATGAGGATGGCCCAAATAAAGTGAATTTTAGCATGAAAGAAGTGGTTGGTGGAAATTGGAAAGGTGGACTTCTTTTAGAAGGGGTTAAAATTCAACCTAGCTTTCTGGCTACAGAAAGTCACAATGTTCAGTAAGAAAGGATCGGATGTGACCTCAGTTTTACAGTATGTGTTTGCATGAGTAAGGATATATACAAAGATGCTCTTGACCTTTCTATGTATGTTTTCAGTTTCTTTGGCTCTATGTATGTCTATATTTTTGAAGCCGGACTACCAAACTGTCTAAAACTTGGTTTATGAGATCGTTTAAACTTTGTTTTTCTAAGGACATAAGGCCATAACTTATGTTGGATAAGTATTCTTGGAGTAAAAGGTCACGTTTTTCTCATTTATTTTTGTTCAAATCGTTTAGTTTGTTTAGTTTCATTTTATGTCTATTCAAGATCTTTAACAGTTTGTTTTACTGGTGATGTAACCTTTGCCAAAATAAATCATAAGTTTTGGCGGGCAAACTCTGTGTTTATATACTCTGGTTTAGAATTCGCTGTAGAATAAGAGTTATTCAAGTGCTTTGCATGTGTACATTATTTTGGTTACAAGTAAAAGCTATGAGAATATATCAAGGTTGTATCATTTGTACTCTTCAGAATGGTTTTCCTTTCTACAATTGTTTATTAGTCGCTCTTTCTTCTGAAATTTCACAAATGTTTTTACTTGAGCGCTATTATTTTCTTTTTTTTGCCCTTTCTGACTGATTTTTCCAGTTTACACAGATTATTGAGAGACATGTGAAACTTATCCGAATGATTTCGTTTTAACACTGACCTGGAGGTGAGAAGGATGCAACTTCTTCATTCTTCAAAAAGATTATTATGTGCTCCCTGATTCTGGAAAAGTGATTGGAGTTGAACATGATGCTATGACCTGAAAAAATTGTCCCATGTCATCATTATGTTCTTGTAGATTCCTTGCCTGAAATAATGACGCTATGAACTGAAATAGTTCTCTAGATTTTTTTGTATGACTTGCCTGGCATTCCTCCATAATATTTTCTTCTAATCTTTTTGGCCTTTGAGATTTTAATGTAAACTTTTATATCCAGTCACTGAATATATTTGTAGTATCTCTAGGACAGTATGACTTCAACACTGAATAGTAGTACATCCAGGATATTATGACATCACTCTAGATCTGGATTGGCCTTTGAGATTTTTATGCAAACTTTCATATCCAGTCACTGAATATATTTGTAGTATCTCTAGGACAGTATGACATCAACACTGAATAGTAGTACATCCAGGATATTATGACATCACTCTAGATCTGGATTGGCTGCAAGGAAAATGTAGTGATGACAATGGACAAAACATGAATCCATGGAGGGGCGTGGTGTGTCTTGCACACACACCCTGTTGAAAACAAGGACCCCCAATCTTCTTCTAGGCCCTTAGGTTAGTTTAGGCTGGGTTCCATCTGTCATTCCTCGTTTGGAGTGCTTTTGGTTGAAGTCTGCATTTTGTCTCTGCATGATGAAATCTGGAAAACACCTTAAGCTGCAGAGACAAGGCCCAGATTTGTCTTTTTGGTTGAAGTTTGCATTCTGTCTCTGTATGATGAAATCTGGAAATCACCTTAAGTTGCAGAGACCAGACCTAGATTTGTCCCAGGATTCATTCTAGGGTTGAGAAAAGTAAAATAGTAAGACCCTGAGCTAGTAGAAGATCTCTAGAATGGATGACCTTATTTCAAACAATAAAGCAAAAGCAGATTAAAGTGCAAGGGCAAAGGGACTTGAAATTTCTTAAATGAGGTATTCATGCACTAAAAGAAGGAAAGAGGAAATTTCATAAAATAAGAAAAGATGAAATTCCTCTAAAAGTGAAAAAGGAGTGCTCAAGGAGAAACATTGAATCTTCATAAATGTGAAATTTCTTAAATTATTATTCCGTATTGTAACGCCCCACCAGGGAACCCGAGAGGACAACACTAACAATTCAAATAAATTGTACATTTTTTTTTAAACATTAACTAATACAAGTTCCTTAACATGATTATAACATATGCATTAATCATATTACAAAACATGAATGTGGAATTAAGATTAGGTTAACATGTTTGCCCATGAGCTTATGAAATGCAAATACCAATTTCACCACCTAATCCTAAGTCCTCATTAGGTCCCCTAACATCGCTACTTCAGCAACATATCTAAAACACAATTAATCATCTAGGTATAATAATGAAATGCATCATAAGAAAGGTAACTTAATGTTCATTAGATTTAGGTTTATTTTATAACACCAAACATGAATGTTCCTAAGTTCTTTCTTTCACCATGACATTATTATTAACATAATACAATCGTCACCTAATCCACTAACTCAATTCATCATTAATGATATCACACAACAATTACAACTTACACTACCAACTATCCTAGCCACTACTACCTTATCTAACATTACAACTACATTATCATAGGACAACCATTTTGTCTAGTCATTTCATTATTCCCTTATCATTAATAGTAATTAACAAATAGATCACTAACTCTAACTAACCCTTTTGATTTCTTTAACATATGTTCATTCATAAGATAATTATCAAAAATATTTGTCCTATTCTACAAACACATTACCTACTAATACATAAACATTATCGTAACCGCGCAAGGTATTCAATTCCTATTAACAACTCCTCCAAGTCTAACTCATTTTCTCTTTACAAAGTTAGATCCTTAACTTAGCACATTTACAACTAGATCTTTTCTAGAATGCGAATACAAAGTACAATGATACATTTACATCAAGTAACTATGTACATTGAGATTCTTTATAGTTCTATCTTAACATTCACTTAATCACATAATAATTCTATCACATCATTTGCTAGTCTACGTTACATAATCAGATTCACATTAATAAGCATTTTCAATAGCGTTTTTATCTAAATCACCTATTCTATTATTCACTAGATGCAATTTCATCAATATGTCCAT
Source organism: Thuja plicata (assembly GCA_018584345.1). Taxonomy (NCBI): domain Eukaryota; kingdom Viridiplantae; phylum Streptophyta; class Pinopsida; order Cupressales; family Cupressaceae; genus Thuja; species Thuja plicata. Next base: position 665,514 of record MU221972.1, on the reverse strand, counting down.
TAATACATCAATCTCCTTCTAGAGTATACAAAATACATCATTGAATATATGTAAGTTCAATATAGAAGATAACATCATATACGAGATGAAGATTGCTAATGTTGCAAGAATGTAGGCATTGGTGCAAAGATCCATCCACACAGTCACGAACAAACTAAACCTCAATGAGAAACATTTACCATCCAACCACGTGGAACTTGAAGGCCCACTCCCTTGAACTTAAGGAGGTAGACACCAAGGCCCCACACCAAAACAAGCTATCTAAAACAAAATACAAGGTGGCAACTAATCTCTGAACAAGGATAGGAAAAGAAATGAATTATAATACAAGGCAAGACTACCAGAGACAAGGCATAAAACCAAATGGATAAAGTCTCTAGGTCACGAGTAGGGTGAATGTCATTGCATAGCCCTCACCCCTTAGGTTATCTTAGTAGTCTCTTTGGACCCCATCCCCCAACTTGGCACATGTGGAACTGAACAACCTTTCATGAGGACAAGGTAGTTTGATCATGCCATCTCAATTGACATCTTCTCCCACTCCCATCCTTAGCTTGTACTAGTGCTCAAGGCATGGGCAAGGCAAAAAATTATCTTATTAATGTGTATCCCCCCTCTCTGTTCATTTATTAGGTTATTACTTGATTAATCAACTCGTCAATGGATTATCTTGGCAGCCACTTAGCCCCCCAACCCCCATTGAGAGCCACTTACCTAGGTTTTTTAACCTTAAGTTCAAAATCATGAAATGGATACACATATGAATCATATACAAATATAATGCATCAATTTGAATTCCATACAGTAATCAAAATCACATTGTACAGGTTTAGAAACACTCATATTGCCCCTCTTCATGGACAACCCTAAACCCCAAATCAAGAATCAATTTGAATAAATTAATCCACATGGAATTCAATTCACATAAACTGTCCAACAGAGCATCCATGACCGAGAAAACATGATATAATGCAACCTTAATGCCTCTGGTACACTTACAAACCCTAAACTTGACAACTTTCTTAAACTGATTCATTTCAAACAATGATTAAATGCAAAGAATAGTCATCAATATCTTCCACAAAATACATAATAAAGCCAACTGCTTCGGTGAGAATGAAGATAACATAATTACAGACTCTCCTTATAATTTTTATAAAGATCCAACGGTGGAAAAGAAAGTTATGGCTTCTGTTTTAAAACTGAGAACCCTTGTTGAGGTTTGGACCTGCCTTCACTAAAATGGATTTATCTTTCAAAAACATAACAAAAAACCACCAAACCAAAAGCATATGAAAGGTAAGACATAGGCCTATCTTTGGAATCAATTTTAGACCTGTGAAAATCCGCACGTTTGTACCATGCAAAGAAACTTGACTGGTAAACTAGAGTATAGGATGCACAGAAATAGTCCAATCAAACACATAAAATAGGGCATTAATTGAGCCTTGGAAATGAAATATGAGAGAAACCCATTTGAGATCTCTTAGTTTCCTTTCCAACACACCAATCTATTGAAACCCTAACCTCATTTTCACATATTCAAAATATCAACATTCAAAAACAGATCTGAACGAAAACTAGGAAAATACATCATTTACTGTGCAATAGGATACATGATCATTTCCATATTCAAACCAAACACAAGTATTGATTTTACATATTGATAAAACTTTCAAAATATCACAAATATTAATTATCAAGCAATTAGAACAAGGGATTCAATCCCTACCTCGGGTCCTGCGGAAAATCATCTAAAAGAGAAGAAGATGACAATGAAGAAGAAAACGATCCAAACTTGAAGAGCAACAATCAACCACCACCACCACTTCCAAAAATCTCCAAGGAAAACAACCAATAATCACAACAAACTCCCTTACAAAAATAATAGACTTCTCAAAATCTCCTCTCCAATATTGCAAGAAAAAAAACAATGAACTCACATCCAAATTAACAATGAAAGATCTTGAAAACTCTTAGAAATTCTCCCTCCAAAATCTCCCGCCATTCCACCCTCTAAAAGAAAGAGAATCAGTACAAATATAATTCCTAACCAACTCTCAACTAAATAGGAATTATAAAATAACTCTAATACTAACAAAACTATAACAATATCGCCCCCTCAAACAATAATATTATAATAAGAACTATCAACCTAATATATTTGTTGCCTTGAGTCCTAAAGGGAAGCCAAAATTTTAAAATTTGTTTTTCTCCTTTTTTGTGCGTCAAAATATTCAAAAATCCAAATTTTCATGCGTTTCAAAACATCAAACATGAACTCCCACGTGTTTAGAGTGTCAAACCTTAATTTTCCACATTTTCTAACTCCAACCACAAATGTTTCCCAATTCCCAACTCCAAATCCCAACTTTTACAAGAATCTTACCAAATCATTAACTTTTCACATTTCCTAACCCAAAGTCCAACTTGCAAAAATGATCAAAACATCTTACTTTTTACAATTCTTAACTCAAAACCCGAACCTTTTGCATCTTTGGACTCGGAACTCTAACCTTTACGCCTTTTTTTATCAAACCCTTAATTTTTTTGCATATCTTAACCCCATACCTTAACTTCCCCATACCTTAACTTTTTGGTTAATTTTGTTTGGTTTTCAAGGGTCGGTTTCAAGAAACTAGTAACTGCTTCATATAAACTCTTTGGAAGATGCAGATGACAGATTTTATAAATATGCTGGTAGACATGCATGTGTGATGAGAAGGCACAATCAATGCACACAATAAAGTTTGTTGAAAAATCCATTAGAAACATTCGAGGAAAAGCAGATGGTGACTGTTAAGGGCAGATTTTTGAATGTTTCCCAACTCCTCTGCTGCTAGCACAAGAAAATATTGAGCTTTGCAATATGATATAGGCATACATCAAAAGGGTTAATTGTGACTTTCTGTCAAATGCCACAGTTGAGAATGTTATCGTGTATATATATGGAATGAAAAGGAGCATACACACGGACTATTTAAATCTTGTCAAAATGCATCTCAGAATCTCTCATGGAATGCTGATGATTACAGCATAAACACAAAATTGATTTGTTGAAAATCGTTTAGAAATTGTATGCAAATGCAGTTGATAGGCGTAAAAGCCAGATTCTACAATCTTCGCCAACTTTCTCCCTGCCCGCGCACAAGATGAAGTTTTTAAGGGGGGTTAAAGACAATTATTTCTTCGTAATATTATAGCTGAGAAAGCTTTGGTTGAAGCATAAGCAATACATGAAATCATAGACAACGCACTCGAACTGTTTTGACAATTTCCCAAAGAAATGTCATCTCATGCAATACAGTGGCACCAATTTGTAGGCAATATGTGGAATCATAGAAGGCGTGCATTAAGTAATTGATAGAATGCCTCAAATAAATGTGGGCTCGCAGGTACCACGATGACAAAGTTAATGTTGAATGTGGAAACATTGAAAAAGCTTGCAAACTGTTTGACAGAATGTATATCGGCCCAAATGCCTGAAAGAAATGTCAGCTAATATAAGGGACTGATTATGAAACCAATTTCTTAAAAACGGCTTTGGAACCTTTCGAGCAAGTAAAATTGGCCGGTCTGAAGCTAAAAGTCAGAGTCTTTGCCAACACTCGTCCCTGCCTGTGCCGAAATGAGAGCTTTAGAACAGGTTTCGAACATCCATCCAAGGATAGAAGAATTTTGTCAGATGTTCTGTCCCTACGGCCCAAGTATCATTGTATCCAGAATGCCAAACCATATACGAGGATATGCGAAATGAGGAAGCATAACTAAGGCATCGAACTGTTTGACAGAATGCTCAAAGTCGACAAAAAGTAGAGTCATGAAACATGCATGGGTACTGTTTGTTCAAATACCCCAAATGCATGCCGTCTTATGGGCTCGGTGAGAGCAAGGTGAACACAAAAAAATTACTAAAAGAAGTCTAAGAAATGCTCGAACAAAACACAAACAGTTAGCAAGCAAAGCCGAATTGCACAACTTTTATTGTCATCCTTATTACCTGTGTAAAAATAGGAGTTTTGGAATAGAATATAGAAACTGTCAGTGCAATTTTCCTCATGGTTTGACAGTTCATGATTTAGCTCTCGCTGAATTTTGATGTGCTTTTGGCAAATAGCGGGCTTCATAATGTTTATCACCGAAAAGTGTTGTTTTCTTCTTTTATAGGTTTCAAGGCCATTTGAGTTACTTTTATACAATAGATACATGCATGTGAGGATAAAGCCAGACGGAGACCAGTAATGGATCAAGCCTTTCATAGTTTGTAGTGATCTCTAGAGACAGAGACATCAAGCCTTTTATATATATATATATTCCAGGCCATGGAAATCTGACGAAAATCATTAGTTTTCATGGCCTTGGAGTATTTTAACTAGTTGCAGAGCATTAGTTCAAGTATTGTGCAACTCTTAACCAAAGAATGGGGTGTAAATATTGGCAGCAAGAAGAGTAATCCTCAGATCTTATAAGGGGAAAGGTAGATTGTGAGTTGTGTGCGTGCGACAAGTGGGAGTGAAAATAGTATTTTTTCATTCTTGAAACATTTTATCCATAATCAGTAACCCAAATCAGTGACATAATGAAATACAATTGTCAAGGGCAAAAGCCCGTTTCTATTCTCAAATGCACACTCCCGGAGATGGCGGATACGAAGCTAGGCCCTGTAGATATTAATGACTTTTGGAAAGGAGTGACCAAAGAAGAAAAGACACCATTGGCTCAGAAGATATTAGATAATGGGTTGGCACATGCTTCAGGTCATCCTTTAGCAGTTCAATGTCCGGAATTAGTTCTAGAATGCATGAAGGCATATGATTCAAACGCTAGGGAAGTTAGGACAGCAGAAGGTAAAGTAATAGTGATACTCGATCCTCTATCCATTGCAATTTCTTTCAGGTTACCAATCAGAGATGAATTTGCAGATATCACCAAGGAGAGTGCCGAAGCTTACTTTACTAGAGACAAGAAGAAATGATTAAATACCATAGCTAGGACCTGGTTAGATCCACCAAGGAAAGGCCAATCAGACTTATCTAAGACACTCCGTAGATCACTCTTCATAGAAGATATATTAGATATGGCGATTCTCCTTAACAAGCTGATTGGAAATGAAAATGCTAAATATTATCGAGAATGGATGTTCCTATATATCAATACAATATGCTTTGGATTTCAATTTATTGATTGGGGAGAAATTATTAGTAATATCCTCCATAATCAGTTAACTTAGGTTGAGCTCAATCAACGGTTTCACATGTCTTCATATCTCATGTATGCCATCACAAGTATGAAAGCTTGGCATGGTCTTGACTATCAGGGGGAGTATTGAGACATAACCCAAATCTATAATTATAACCCATGGTTTCAGTTGAAGTAAAGCCATGTTCATTTTCGTAGGGTTAATGATGTGTTTACAATGCTCACTGTCAGAGTTGCAAGGAAACATTGGTCTCAAAATATCATCTGAAGCAATTACCCTTGTCCAAAAATATGAGTTATTTCATACAATTCCCCCACTTCACTTATATTCGTATTGGAGGCTTTAGTGGTTGCCCATTCATGCTGCCCCGATTTGTGGATGATAAACTTGTATCAACTGAAGTTTGTAGGAAGAGTGGTCAAGTTAATAAGAAGTTTCAGAATAAGCAGGTAGACCCTATTCCTTTCCCAATTGGTATGGGTCATTACAACTACAACTCTTCATCAGATGCACAAAACATAGAAAAGTCTATTGTCAAGCTCACCCTAAACTTTTGTGATGAAAGGTTTCCATTCGACAGTAAGGGATATGTCAAAGACAATATAGAGCATGGACCAGGATAACTCCACTTCCCAACGATGGAAGACTTTTGGGAAGATTGTGAGGATGACTTTGATGTGAGGAAAAGAGACTGGATGAGATTCACCATAAGACAAAGGATTGACTTCAAATTAGGATGGGATGTGACTAGAATACCAGAGGATGGATCAGATTTGATTGACCCTTTCTACTTCGAGAGAATCCAACTATTGCCATTACCCTACATTAATTGGTCTCTTCACGAAATGAAAGATTTGAAAGAAAGAACCTTCTATGTTATACAAAGGACATAAAGATGGTTTAGGAAGAAAACTATGGAAGCCACAACCACTAGATCAATAGGAAGGAGTAGCTCTTCTAAAGGAAATGATTCACATGAAAATACTTCTAAGCCATCTTCTCATAATTCACCCGCAACTAGTAATTTGCAGCCAAGTGCTCAAGGAGGGGGTGATGACGAAGATCCAAACAAAGGAATAAATCTTGCTGCAATGTGTGAGTCCAATCCCATAATCAGGAAGAAGAGATCAAAACCAAGAGACAACGATTTGAATCCAATATAGGAAATGATGGAAGAAGCTCAAGAAATGACTTCATTGCCTTCATCATTTGTTGATGAAGTGATTTACTCTCTTTCTTCTCCTACAAGTAACCCTTCTCACGATGCCAATGTGCCTCAATAGGTTCTAGTTATAAATATTGAAAATGATCAAGCTATTTCATCAATTGCTTCAAATGTTCGTACAATAGTTGAACCTCCTACACCAATGTTCTCTGCTTCTTGGCTCCAACAAAGTTTAGAAAGGAAGAAAAAGAGGGTTATCTAGTTGGAAACACCAAGTATAGATGTGATTGCCAATTTAGTGCATAAAAGTGTGAAGATGAAGAAAACTAAAGTAAATTCCATATTGACAGTGAATCTAGCTACAAGCAACTTATTTGTTGAAGTTGCGCAACCTATTGTTGGACTTCCCAAATGGATCAATAACTAGGTTGTAAAACTCGACTCAGGGATTAGACATCCATGCCAAGTAGCTATCTTTCTTGTGGTGAAGGCTCATTTACTTGTCAACCCAGGAACGTGTACTTGAAATGGGCCAGCACTATATGTGCACTAAGTTCCAGTTAAAGCCATGCTATCCTACAACTTGAAATTAAATAATACTAGAAAGGAAATGGTTTAAAATGAAGCTACTCAAATGCTTTAACAAAACCTATTGCTAGAGCTAAACTCATGCAAGTAACAACAACAATGTTCAAGAAAGACAAACATGAAACTACTCTGTCTGCATTGGCTACAGGACTAGTCACAGGAAACAGTCTCCAGTGGTTACAGGTGTGCGTTTGAATTGTGGTCTGATACCTACAAGCTGAAAACACACACTTCAATGAATCATTATGATGCAAGAGCATCTTGGGTCCTTGGCAATCTTGCTCAACCAAAAATATGTTTGCTTTTGTTCTTTAGCTTGTTTGGAGACTGCTCGGTGAAGTACTCTATCACCCTATTGCTCAGGTATGCTAGTCATTTTCTGTTGCTCGGGTATGCTTGTTCCGAGTTGTTTTCTGTTGCTCGGGTATGCTTATCGCGAATTGGTTTTCTGTTGCTCGGGTATGCTTGGCCTGAGTCGTTTTCTTGTTGCTTGGTGATCTCTGTTCCCAAGTTGTTGTTGCTCGGTTTGTTGCTTCCGAGTTGTTTATTCCGATCTGGCTGACTTCTACATTTAATTTCTGTGGCGCAATTAATGTGGGGTCTCTCATTGGGATCTGTGTGGACCTAAATCTAGGTCTCTCTTTGGGATTTGAATGCCAACCTCTTTGGTGGACTCTTGTATATATTTGTTTCTTTGTTCTTAGTTTAGGGTATCAGTTTTTTGGGTAGGAATTTGGTATCAGATTGTAATAGAAGAAGTATTGAAAGGCAGGTATGTGACCTCGCATGTATGAGAATCATTATGTAATTCATTGAAGATATATGGCCAAAACCGGGAAGGCCTTACAGCCTGGCATGTAATGAGTTTGATCAATTAATGAAAAGGATCCCTGCTGTTTCTTCTCTCACTCTGTGTGTTTTTTGCTTCCGAATTGTGTCTGCAAGCTGGTTTGGTACTTGGGAGAGCCCTTGGCCCCTCTACCATCCCTACTTGTGTCATGTGGTATCAGAGCATTGGTGAGATCTAAGTTCCTTCTTGTAAAACCCTAACCCTAGTTGGTGATATTATTGTAGGGTGGCAGATTGCAATTTGACCTACAATTGTAGAGGGATTCAAGATGGTTCGTGGGAGAGGAAATGCAGATCCAAATCTAGCTGATATGCTTAGATAGATGGCTGCAAGATTGGAAGCTGTTGAGATAGCCCAACACAGAGGAAGACAACTTGAAGATGTTAGTGATGATGAATTTGAAGATATACAAGGTGAAGCTGCACCTGCACCTGTGATGGATCAGGAAGAAGAGTGATTCCTGAGAGCATTGACAATTTTGAAGTCCACACCTTAGTTCAATCCTCCTGAGTATAGTGGAAAATTGGATTCTGATGAGTTGATAGACTGGATAACTGAGATGGAAAAGTACTTTGAATATGAGAATGTATCAGAGGACAAGAAGGTGAAGATTGCAAGCACAAAGTTGAAAGGTCATGCATCCCTATGATGGGAACATCTGCAATTGGATCGAAAGAAGAGAGGTAAAGACAAAATCAAGGTATGGGATAAGATGATAAACAAATTGAAAGACAAGTTTTTACCTTGTGACTGTCAGATTAACCTAATTAGGAGAATGCAAAGTTTGAAGCAGAAAGACAGATCTGTAAAAGACTATACTGAAGGATTCTACAGATTGGACATCACATCTAGACATGTTGAAGATGAAGTGTAAAGAGTAGAAAGATATCTTAATGGATTGAGAAGTTCTATACAAGATGAGATCAGCTTGGTTAAGATGGAAAGCATTGAAGAGACATATCAGTTTGCCCTAAAAGCTGAGGAGAAATTGAACAAAAGATATGAACAAAGACAAAGAGGTAGAGGTAGTAGATTTCCTAGATGAAGAGGTAGATCTCATGGCGAGAATAGTAGATCTGAACCAAACAAGTTGAATTAAGACACATCTCAAGACAAAGGAAAGATTGAATGGAAAGGTGGAAGTTCATACCGAGGAAGAGTGTAATGTCCCCATTTTGGAGGTAATTTGATTTAATTAATTTAATTGATTAAGTTGTCCAAAATAATGAATTTTTTATGAGGATGACTAATTAATTATTTTAATTAAATAAATAAGTGGTATTAAGTTAATTATTTATAAAGTTATCAAATAAATAAATATTAAAAGGTAACTTTATATTTAATTAATTTAATAAAGTGACTTGAATTATAAAATATTTTATAAAGTCACTTAATAAATAAAATAAAATAAGGTTCTAGAAGTTTCTAGAGAAAGTGGAGAAAAAAGAATAAATAGGCATCCTGGGCTTCATTCTGAAGAGGCAGATTAGATTTGTTGTTGATGATGTTGATGTTTGATGGTTGTGGAGCCTAGGGTTTCTGCAGTTGTCTTTGGCCATTGAGAACGAAAACTCTCAATTGGTGAGCAATTTTGAGGGTGTGAAATATCACTTGAATTATTGCAAAGTT
>MU221972.1:613681-651014 GCA_018584345.1 Thuja plicata | reverse complement strand
AATATTGTCAAAATAAGTTGCACATTCATGTTAGGTCATTGTTTAGTCAATTTTGAGTCTTCTTGCAAGCATTCTCATTGATGCTAATTGAAGAAAAGAGTCATTAAAGAAAACTGAAATGTTATATCAGTCATATGACCCTTGTATGTGAAGTGTTTGACAAAATTTCCAAGGCCAAAAATCAAAAGTTTTCAATCAGATTTGAGCAGGGTCATTACAAAGAGGCAATTACTCCTGATGTGGTTATAGCAGAAAGGGGTTCCAAGTAACTTGTTACAATTGTGGTGAGGAAGGACATAAATTCTTTTAGTGTACACATGCAAGCAAGAAAGGCAGTAGCAACAAAAATGCTTTGGTGCAAGAAGAGTCACCTAATGAACCTGAAAGTAATCTCATGATCCGAATGATACTATGGAGTGAGAAGGATAAGCAAGATCCTGTTAGAAAATTTTTGTTCAAGACCAGATGTAGAGTTACAGACAAAGTTTTGAAGGTGATTTTTGATAGTGGAAGCTCAGAGAATCTAGCATATGAGGAAATGGTCGCAAAATTGCAGTTGGAAAGAATGAAGGATCCAAAACCTTATCAGATCTCATGGATCAAGGATGAGCACACATTAATGGTGAGTGAACAATGTTTTGTGAATCTGAAAATTGGAAAGTATTATGATAAGGTATTGTGTGATATTATGTCAATGGATTGTTGTCATATTTTGTTGGGTAGACCTTGGCAATATGATAGACATGCTATACATGATGGAAGATTGAATAGATATTCTATTTGGGTTGATGGTAAGAAAAAAATATTGTTACCTTTGGTTGAAGAATCTGTTGGTGAGTTATGTACATCTGTGAAATTTTGTTTGATGGAAGGTAGATAGTTTGTTAAGGATTTGAAAATAAATGATATCTGTTATGCTTTGATTCCTAACAAATCGAGTAAGAATACATAAGATGAAATTCCTGCAGAAGTTGAGAAGTTACTCATTGAGTACAAGGAGATCATTTCAGATAATGTAGGTGATGGTTTACCACTGATGAGAGGTATCAGTCATTGTATGGATCTGATTCCTAGAGCTAGATTACCAAACAAAGCACCACATAAGTTAACACTGACTGAGAATGAAGACCTTAACTGACAAGTTCATGAATTGTTGAACAAAGGTTTGATTCAAGAAATTTTGAGTCCATGTGCAGTACCAGCTGTATTGGCACCTAAGAAGAATGGAGAATGGAGAATGTGCACTGATTCCAGAGCAATCAACAAGATCACAGTGAAGTATAGGTTTCCTATACCAAGAATGGATGATATAATGGATTGTTTAAGTAGAGCAAGGTATTTTACCAAAATTGATTTGAAAAGTGGATATCATCAGATCAGAATTAGAGAAGGTGATGAATGGAAGACTTCTTTCAAGACAAAGGAAGGTTTGTATGAGTGGTTGGTTATGCCTTTTGGTTTAACTAATGCATCGAGTACATTTATGAGGTTATTGAATGAAGTTTTGAATAAATTCTTAAATAAATGTGTGATTGTATACGTGGATGATATTTTGATATTCGGTAAGACCAGAGAAGTGCATTTGATGCATATAAGAAAAGTATTACAGAGATTGAAAGAGAAGTTGTTGATAAATCTGAGAAAGTGTTCCTTCATGAAAGAAGAGTTTGTGTATTTAGGTTTTGTGATTTTAGGTGATGGTTTGAAGATGGATCCTGAGAAGGTTGAAGCTATACTTAGTTTTCCTACACCTGAGAATGTCAGTGAGGTAAGATCATTTCATGGATTGGCAAGTTTTTATAGGAAGTTTATCAGAAATTTTAGTTCTATTTGTAATGCTATGAATGAGACAATGAGAGGAGACAAAAGAGAATTCAAATGGACACATGGAGCTGATAAGAGTTTTGAGACTTTGAAATTGAAGGTTGTTGAATTACCTGTGTTAGCCTTACATGATTTCAATAAGGTATTTCAAGCTAAGTGTGATGCAAGTGGAAGTGCAATTGGAGCTGTGTTGACTCAAAAAGGTAAACCTGTTGCTTTCTTTAGTGAAAATTTGAATGATGCTAAAATGAAATATTCTGTCTATGATCAAGAATTCTATGCTATTGTTCAAGCTATGAAGAAGTGGAGACATTACTTAATGCCAAACCAATTTGTGTTGTATACTGATCATAAGGCTTTACAATAACTTGGTAGTCAAAATAAGTTGAATCAGAGACATATGAAATGGGTAGAGTATTTGCAGAATTTCACATTTGTGATTAAACATAAGAGTGGAGTTTCTAACAGAGTTGCTGATGCATTGAGTAGAAGAAGATCTTTGTTGGCTGAAATGAGAATTGAAGTTCTTGATTTTGATGACATGAAGAATTTGTATGAAAGTGATCCTAATTTTTCTGAGCAATGGAGAGTGTGCAGAGCACCTAATTCAAATCAATCAAGTAAGTATGAAGACCATTTCATTCAAGAAGATATGTTGTTCAAAGGTATTCACTTGTGTATACCGAGAGGTTCAATGAGAACTAATTTGATAAAGGAGAAACATAGTAGTGGATTTGCTGGACATTTTGGTATTGATAAGACATTGAGTTTGCTTAAGGAAAGGTATTTTTGGCCTCACCTGTATAAGGATGTTCAAAAATTTGTGAAAAGTTGTGGAGTTTGTCAAGTTGCAAAAGGAGTAAGTCAGAATACTGGTTTGTACACACTGATTACTATTCCTGAGAAACCTTGGAGTGATATCAACATGGATTTTGTTCTTGGCTTACCGAGGACAACAAGAGATAATGATTCTATATTTGTTGTTGTGGATAGATTTTCAAAGATGACACATTTCATACCATGTAAGAAAACATCAGATGCAGTACATATAGTAGATCTTTTCTTTAGGGAGATTGTCAGATTGCATGGATTACCGAGGAGTATCATCTCTGACACGAGACAATAAATTTGTTAGCTATTTTTGGAAAACACTTTGGAAGAAGTTGGATACTGAGTTGAAGTATAGTTCTACATTTCATCCACAGACTAATGGACAAACAAAGGTTGTAAACCGAAGTTTGGGTAATTTGTTGAGATGTTTAGTTGGAGACGTGCACCGAGTAATTGGGATTTGATGTTGGAACAAGCAGAGTTTGCATACAACAGTTCAGTGAATAGAAGTACTAGAAAGAGACCTTTTGAGATTTTTCATGGCACACAACCGAGAGGTATATCAGACTTCAGAGATATTGTTGGAGAAGAGAAAAGAAGTGGTGAAGCAAAGGAATTTGCTGAGTTTATGGAGACATTGCATGAAGATGTAAAACAAAAGTTGGAGAAAAGTAATCAGAAATACAAAGATAATGCAGATAGATCAAGAAGACATAAAACTTTTGAAGTTGGTGATGCAGTGATGGTTCATTTGAAGAAAGGCAGATTTCCTATTGGAACATATGGTAAATTAAAGATGAATAAATTTGGTCCTTGCAGAATACTGAGAAGATTTGACAGTGGAAATGCTTATGAAGTTGAATTACCTGATGACATGGATATATCACCTATATTCAATATTTCAGACTTGTATCAATATCATGAACCTCATGAAGAAGTGACAGTACTATGTGATTATCCTAAGAAGCAGATAGAGGAAGTTGAGAATATTTTGAAATAGAGAGTTGGCAGAAGTACAAGAGGATAGGAATACACAGTATCTGGTAAAATGGAAGAACAAATCGATTGAGGACTCATCTTGCATTTCTCAATCTAAGTTGGATTCATTTCAGGTTGGACCTGATACATGATTTGGGGAATCATTTCTTGTAACCCCGGGTATCTGATGCAGGAGCATCTTGGGTCCTTGGCAATCCTGCTCAACCAAAAATATGTTTGCTTTTGTTCTTTAGCTTGTTTGGAGACTGCTCAGTGAAGTACTATGTTACCCTATTGCTCAGTTATGCTTCTTCCGAGTTGGTGTCTGTTGCTCGGGTATGCTTGTTCCAAGTCATTTTTTGTTGCTCGAGTATGCTTGTTCTGAGTTGTTTTCTATTTCTCGAGTATGCTTGTCTCGAGTTGGTTTTCTGTTGCTTAGGTATGCTTGGCCCGAGTCATTTTCCTGTTGCTCGGTGATCTTTGTTCCCGAGTTGTTGTTGTTGCTCGGTTTGCTACTACCGAGTTGTTTATCCTGATTTGGCTGACTTTTTCATTTAATTAATGTGGGGTCTCTCAGTGGGATCTGTGTGGACCTAAATCTGGGTCTCTCTTTGGGATTTGAGTGTCGACCTCTTTGGTGGAATCTTGTATATATTTGTTTCTCTGTTCTTAGTTTAGGGTATCAATATTTTAGGTAGGAGTTTGGTATCAGACTGTAATAGAAGAAGTATTGAAAGGCAGGTCTGTGACCTCGCATGTATGAGAATCATTATGTAATTCATTGAAGATATATAGCCAAAACTGGGAAGGCCTTACAACCCGACATGTAATGAGTTTGATCAATTAATGAAAATGATCCCTGTTGTTTCTTCTCTCACTCTGTGTGTTGGTGCTTCAGCATTGTGTCTGCAAGCTGGTTTGGTACTTGGGAGAGCCATTGGCCCCTCTACCATCCCTACTTGCATCACATTACGTGGTTAGCTTATCAAAATATGAAATCAAAGTACAATATAAACTAAACTAACTTAGGCCAACTCATTGCTTTCTAGTAGGAAGGAGTATGGATCTTGCTCTCAGATCATCGCAAGATTCCTTGACTACACCTGTTCTAAATGAAGTATTTGAAGCTATAATGATTAATCTACATGATATGCAAATGCAGATTTGTTGTAAATCCAATGTTAAATAGAGATGTATTTTAAGGCACCAAATTAAAGTGTGATGATTCTTTTTAAAACCCAAAATCCAAATGTGCTCTAAGTTACAAGATTTGCATTCTTGAAATCAAACTAAAATAATTAACAATAACTCTAAATGCTCAAATGATAAATGAATGCTAGAATGCTAGACAATGCTGCAAAATAACAATAATAAAAAAGTTAGGATCCTTTGTGAAGGAAATGAGGTTCTATTTTATAGAAATTAATCTCGAATCGACGGTCGAGGTTGAAAGCCAAAGAGTAGAGAAGATTCGATTTGAAGAAGCACAATCCACATGCATGAAGAATGATTGGTTGAGAGAGTCAGTTAACTGAACTGCCTAATCAATCATTTAGGAAACTTCCAAAATCTATTTTGAGTTAACTAGATTGTTTCCAAAATGAGAAATAGACAAGAATGAGTTAACTGAATAAAACAAATTTGTTTCCAATTCGAGAATCAATTAACTGAAATTGATGACATAATATGCAGTTTTAAAGATTTAAATGATTTAAAATGCATTTTTACTCAACTTTATTAATTTAATTCCCTTTTTAGATTTTATTAACAATTTAGCAATTTATTTAATCAATATATCAATTAAATAAATAATTTAAGGTTTATTTGCCAATGTAATATATTTTTAGGAATTAATTAATTAATCAAGTGTGATGATAAATTAAGGCCTAGGGTTCATGTCAGATCATCTTGAAATTGATGAATTGCCTATTTGGTTTAGGACTTCAAATAATCAAGATTAAGGTTTCTTCATAAGCAATTAAAATTAGGGGTCTAGGGTTTAGATGACCATTTTAGGTCATTATATTTGCCCATCTTTGAATTGATGTGTGATCAGCGCATTGATTCAAAGACTTGTTAGTGATGATATGAAGAATAGTTTGATTTGAAGTGATGAAACCATTCTTGTCGAAGAAGACAAACTCTGAGCTTGATTGGACGAAGATCAATCAAAAGATATAAGACAAAATGCTCAGCTTGATTTGAAGCGATGAAACTAAACATTTCTCAGAGACTCTTAAACCTTTTGATTGGTTTGAACGAAGAATAACCAGTTTGATTTGAAGCAATGAAACTGATTACCGTTAAGAGATTTGATTAGCATGCAAATTGACTTGATTTGAAGCGATGAAGCCAATTTGATCAATGTATCTAGTTTCAATAATGAATAGCCCGTATAAGACCAATCTTGTATGGTTTCAAGTGTATTCACCACTTTATAAGACCATTGATTAGGTTGTCTTTGATTTAAGATGATCTTAACTTGATTTGATGTGATGAAGTTGAGATGCCCCAAGCGATGGGGTTTTGATTGAGGATGTGATCACTGGAATGTTGATGTCCTGATCCTGCCCCCTCAGGAGCGAAATCAAAATATGGCTAGGTGACCTAGTGATCAGAAACAATTTGATAGATAACATGATGTAGGGATAAGATGATCTGATTAGAAAAAGGTCCCAAGTAGTTAAGATAAAATCTACACTTGATGGGAGGTCTTGTTGACCAGATTTGACTAAAATTGATTATAGGAGGATTGGCTGAAAGAATGTATGAGAGATTTCCATTGGTTTGGAGTCTAGATAGATTGATTGTGCAAGTGGTCAACTGCAGTTGACTGAAAAATTAAAACATAAAAAATGACAAGTAAAACGATTTCAGATTTCGATTTCGATCCAAAAAATAGAATCAGGACAGTTGAATTAGCCAGGGGTGTCATTTTCACGTCAATCAACGTACAACTAACCACTTGGAAAAAGGAAGATTGATCGATTGGAGCCTCGGATCTTTCACATTGGAGAGAGATAAAGATATTATGCAGATTTCAACACCATGCAGATGCAATGCAAAACTACCATGAATGTAACCTAAGGCGTAGTCACTACACTTTAGCCTTGAAATTTTTTATCATCGAGCATTTTGGAACATCAGAGTCACTACAATCCTTACTGGTACCACTACGACCATACGAATATGAATATGAATTTCATCAAGTAATATATGGGAAACTAATGTAAGCATCAGGGCACAAAAGCTGAGATGACCTGAACGTTGTTTCTAGTTGATATTGCAAGAGTACACCAGTATTGGGGCATTCAAAGCCAAGATATCCATGAGTGCAATCTTGCATAAACAAGCAGAGCAATAACAGTTAAGGAGATAGTTCTGACCTCACCTTGGTGTCAAGTAAACAAGATCGGGGGATGTGAGGCTTTTTCCGCCTTAATGCAGGAGCTCTTATCACATACACCTTGTTTATTTGACATTGTAGGATCATCGGGACCTAACCAACAAGCAGTAGACAAAGAAAAGATTAACAAAAATCAATGAGAACACACAACATACAAAGAGAAGTTCAACATACTTCAGCCAGTTTCAAACTTTTTAGATGTGTATATGTATGAGGTGTTGAGAAACACCATTGTGCTTGTGAGTGCGATGTGTTTGATTTCTATCGATCGATTGTTTATGTTTGCATTACCCAATGTGTGTTGAGAAACACATATGTATCCAAATAGGTAGTGTTAAGAAACACTATTGATTAGGGTGTTAAGAAACACCAGTATGTCAGTAACGAGGTGTCCTTCAGAAATGACAAGATTACTGAATATGGTTTTGGTGCAAAATGTGATCAAAGTGGGGCCCTTGCTCCCTAGTAACGAATTCGGACAAAAGATAAATGACTTGACTCATACTGCTGGGACAAAGCCGATTCGATTGCCCCCAGACCATGACTCTGGATTAGTTTCAAGCTAGGAGGGTTCTCAGAAGAACCACAATGTCATGAAAGTAACTAAAAGCTATGCACAAAATAAAGCGGAAAGGATTGCCAAGACTAAGCATTGATAGATGGAGCATTGAGTACAAGAGGTGTATGTTTACCAGGTTTTCACCAAGGTACTATTTCCTTCTTTTTCACATTTTTTTATATATTTTTTCATTTTATGATTTTTTTTATTTGATTCATTAAGGTGCCTGTTTACCAGGTTTTCACTAGGATGATCTTTTTTTCAGAACTTTTTCCAATTTCTAGTCTTTTTCCAGTATCATAAATATGTACATGGTGTTGGTCACCAAGAATGCCTTAGGTGTAGAACTTCTTTAGATGGAGAGTGTTGATGGGCTCCTAGAGGTATTCTCCTTCAGGTGTGGAGAGTCGATAGGCTCTGGAGCCGAATGCTACAGTTATGATATAAGGACCTAGCCAGTTGGGTTCAAATTTCCCCTTTTGTTCTCTATGTGACTGATTATGGGGGTTTTCTCTCAACACTAGGTCACCCACCTGAAGTTATCTTGATTTTACCTTTTTATTATACCCTCTAGACATTCTTTTATGACAAGCTCTGAGGTGATCGAACACCACTTTTCGACGCTCATCCAACAGTTCTAGTTCTTGCAGCCTTGAGACCCTATGGTCTTCATCCATGATAAGCCTTCGTAGAGAAACTCTCAGAGATGGGAGTTCTACTTCTATGGGTAATACTAATTCTACTCCATACACAAGAGAAAACGGGGTTGCCCTAGTAAGTGTTCTGATGCTTGTTCTATAAGCCCATAGTGCAGGATTGATCTGCAGGTGCCAATCCCATCCAGACTTGTCCACAGTACGGTGTAAGATTTTCAAAAAAAAATTATTAGAGGCTTCAACCTGTCCATTACCTTATGGATAGTAAATGGAAGAGAAATGTTGTTTAATCTTTAACTTCTCACAGAGTTCTTCGATATTAATGTTTTTAAACTGCCCTCCATTGTCAGTTATAATGGCTGGAGGAATGCCATATCTACAGATAATGTGATTCATAATGAATATGGCCACATGTTGGCCAGTAGCTTTGATTAGTGGGACCACCTCCACCCACTTTGTGAAATATTCAATGGCGGTGACGATGTACTTATGCCCGTGTGAAGATGGGTGTATCTGATCGATGAGGTCAAAAGCCCATTGTTGGAAGGGCTAGTGTGTGATAAAGGGAATCGGTTCCCTTGTTGGAGCATGTATAAGATTTCCATGCATCTGACATTTCTTACACGTCTTTGCATATCTAGTCACTTCCTTTTCCATGTCTGACCAATAATAACTTGCTCTTTGCAATTTTTGGGCCAGAGTCAGACCATTAAAGTGAGAAGCAGAAATACCATCATAGACCTTAGCCAATGCACATTTAGAGTCCTCTTTTTCTAGACACTGAAGAAATGCACTGTCTAATCCTCTTCTATAAAAATCGTCAACTATGAGAACATATTGTGAGGCATTACAGATAAGGTGTCGACGTTCATTGCGAGTAAGCACATCAGGGATGACCTGATGGAACATGTAGGTGTAGACATGTTTGTATCGGGATGAATACTGTCTTTTGATAGTGCAGACCATATGGGAGTCATGGGATTTGTAAGCAGGAAAATGAAGTTCTTCCACCAAGAACTCATAGCACAAGTCTTCCTCTAGTGGTTGTGAGGACGCTAGTGTAGCCATTGCATCAGCTACTCTGTTTTGGGTCCTTGGGACCTGATGAAATATGATGTGAGTAAAATATTTTTTGAAGTCATCAACCATTCTCTTACAAGGAATGATTTTATCATACTTAGTTTGGTAAGCATCATTGGTTTGGTTGATGATGAGCTGGGAGTCACCATAGAGGTGTAACTCGGATATGTTCCATTTGATAGCTAGTTTGATTCCATCGACCAAGGCTTCATATTCAACAATGTTATTTGTACAAGGTAACATCAACTTGTACGCCTTTGGTATGGAATAACTTTGAGGTGTGATGAACAAGACACCTGCAGATGAACCCAGTTGTGTGAAAGATATGTTAAAGAACATTTTCCATGACCTGTGCGTTATGTGCATAATTGGTGCAGGAGCACCCCCAAATTCATCCACCATAAGAACACCAATGGACCCAAGAACAAAAGGTTAGGGTATTGATTGGATCTTGGATCCAATGCCATCAATAAGTTCTAAATTGTAAGACTAGGGGACACTAGGTGATGTTATAAACCTAGTTGTCTACCTTAGTCATTTTGGACAATATTGGGTAGATTAGGCTAGAATAGTCTAGGAAACCTAATGAAGGGTAGAAATTTTAATTTAACCTTTCTAAGGTCTCCTATGGAGTCTAAACACAAAAATTTGCAAGTTTAGTCACATTAGACATCTTTTGTTAAAAGTTGTCAAATGTTGCATAATGCAACTTTTTGTAAAAAAGTTCAAATTTTGAATCCCAACGTTCACAACCACTTTTTTCGGTTGCAACTACTTGGGAAATGTGTGAAAAGGTTGAAAAACCTTACTCCATGGTTGGTGTGGATCGATTGTAAAGTTTTGATATTGAAATCAATAAAATTCAACTGATTTTTTGTATTTTCAATTGTATTTTTGAGTTGTATAGATCTATACGGATCCCAATGCACCACTGAAGGATTCCAAAATTTGTTCATGTGTCTTATGTGAATGTTTCAATTGGTTTGAATGTTTGAAGTGCAGGGATCGAAAGTTATCCAATTTTGATTGGCCACTGGTCACAAGAGGGCCCTAACTAGGGTTTCAAGACAAAATTCCTCTTTCCCAGAGACTCCAGCATGGGAAAAATATAAGCCTTGGTGGAGATAAAGGAGGGATGATGTAATTTAATACTTTTGAGGTCTTAGATCAGGAGGCAGTCGATGGAGGGAGGAAACATTAAAACCTCTGGACAGGCATCTAGATGTGACTGTCCAGAATTTGGTTTTGAAGCACAACTTGGGCTAGGGATGGAATGAAGACCTAAATCCTTGCATTTAGAATTTTTGTGTAATCCCACAAGTGTTCCAATTGGAATGATTGGAAAGTGAATCAAACTTGAGGCACTTTCTTTGGAAAAGTGACCTAATTGCTCAATTAGGCCTAGGAGAGAATTGTCAACAACATGAGTTAGGAGATTGGTCAAGATTCCTAGCTTGGAGGGTGTTGTTGGTGAGTGGATTGAAACATTTGAGAGTGGTTAAGACTTTCTTTGGTGGAGTTACATGTGATTTTCCTTCATTTATCCATTTTTTCTCCATGTAGCCCTATAGTGGGTTGAGTGTCCAAATTGAGTCTCAGAGTTGAGTAAGTGTGGGATTTGTCTTTTATTACATCTAACTAAGGTGTCTAACCTTGTAGAACCCCTATTCCATCCCTGTATTGATTGGTTCTAGTTGTGGCTTAAGAATGCCTTAATGATAGTGAAGACTAGGAATTGAATCTAGTCTTGTATGTGTGGGTTTTGGAAACTCTAGTGGAGTCCTAGACTATATGGTGTTGAGAAGGTGTCTTGAACCTTTGTGGGATTGTTTGGTATAGTTTGGGGCTCTACTCCAAGTGGTATAAGAGAAACTATTAGATCTTTGGAGGAAGACAAGTTGCAACCATGTCGGATGCTGGAGAAGACAGTGAACTTCCTAATAGGATGACCAATGCAGAATTGTTGAGAGTGGTGAAAGTACATGATGTGGAAAGGAAGTTGATGAGGCAGGAAATATAAAGACTCAAGGAACAAGTCAAGATAGGGAGTAGTGGAAACTCTGGAATTGAAGAGGAGTGGAGTGATGAAGAAACCCCTTGGCATGAGGATGAAGAAGAATTCCCTGCAGAACAAAGGCTTCTCTTGAAGACTTTGAAATCCATGGAGAGAAGGACCATGGATAGTAAACTTGATCTACCTATCTATAGTGGGAAGATGGATTGAGAAGAAGTCATGGATTGGGTTGATGCACTCACTAGTTTATTTGAATGTGAGGAGATACTAGAGCATCAGACGGTTAAGATAGAAAATTCCAAGTTGAAGGGATCTACCCTAACTTGGTGGAACATCACTCAAGCAGAGAGGGTGAAGATGGACAAGAATCCAGTAAGCACTTGGAAGAAGATGGTGACTTTGGTGAAGGAAGCCTATGTGCCTGAAGACTATGAAGTTCAACTTCATAGTAAGAGACAAATTTTAAGTCAAAAGGAGATGGATATCTCAAGTTATACTGAATAATTCCATAAACTTACCATGAAATATAAGTTGGTGGAACCAGAAAGTGTCAAACTTTCTACGTATATGCAAGGGCTAAGGATAAACATTTAAGATGAACTAAGTTTATGTTCCCCTACTACTGTCCAAAAATGCTATCAATTAGCATTGAAAGTTGAGGAAAAGATCAAGAGGAAGCAAGAGAAAAGTGGAAGAGGCAGAGGCCAGAGAGACTTTGGCAGTAGAGGAAGAGGAACAAACAGTGGGAGAGGATAAATTCCTAGGAACTTTGGTGAAACTAGTCAAGAGAACTCTTTTGGAGAAAGTAGTTCTAGAGGCTCCTATAGAGGGAGAAGAGGAGATTCAAGGGGAAGGTTTGGAGGGAGAAGTTCATGACCTCCAAGGTGTTACAAATATAACCAACAAGGGCACTTAGCATCCAAGTGGCCAGAGAAGGCAAGTAATCAGGCAGAGAGAGGGGAAAACATAGTCAGGGAAGAAGAGAACCAAGGAGACAATACACATGGGTCTTATGCACCACCAAAGGAAGGAGAAGTCCTCATGATGAGGACATTGTTGAAGGCTCCAAGAACTCAAGAACCCCCTCAGAGGAAGAGTATATTCAAGACCACCTACAAGGTGGGAGATAAAGTCTGCAAGATGGTGATTGACAGTGGGTCTACGAACAACTTGGTGTCAGAAGAAGCAATAAAGAAACTAAAGTTGAGGAAACATCCAAACCCTTACAAGGTGTCATGGCTCACAAAGAACCAACATACTGTCATAGAAGAGCAAGCATGGGTGGATTTCCAACTTGGAAAATACAAAGACAAGGTTCTCTGTGACATTGTTCCCATGGATGCCTGCCATTTGCTACTTGGGAGACCTTGGAAATATGATGTGGAGGCTCACCATGATGGAAGGTTGAACACCTATTCAATCAAATACAAAGGAGAAAAGGTAACTTTCTTACCCCTATCTGATTTTTCATAAGAAAAAAAAGATCCTAAATTTTTATTTGTAGGAGAAAAAGATTTTTTGAAAACTTTGAAAGAAGAAAAGACCCCTTGCTATGTGTTAGTCATTATACCTAAGGATGAAAAACCTAAGAAGGTTGAGAAGGAAGTCAAACCCCTAAGAAGAGTAGGCCCTTAAGAAGTAGAAGACCTACTTGAACAGTACAAAGACATTGTGACCAAGGATTTGCCAAATGAATTACCCCAATCAGAGATATAAGCCACAATATAGACTCGATTCCAGGAGAAACTCTTCCAAACAAGGTAGCATATAAGTTGACCCTAGAGAAAAATACGGAGGTGGAAAGATAGATCCAAGAACTCCTAGATAGGGGATTAATAACAAAAAGTCTCAGTCCTTGTGCAGTACCTACTCTTTTGGCTCTTAAGAAGGAAGGCACATGGAGATTGTGCACTGATTCTAGAGCAATAAATATAATCACAATTAGGTATAGGTTTCCTATGCCTAGGATAAAGAATCTATTGGATCACTTAGGAAGTGAAAGGTACTATTCCAAGGTGGACTTAAAAACTGACTACCACCAAATTAGGATTAGGGCTGGTGATGAATGAAAAACTGCCTTTAAAACCAATGAAGGCTTGTATGAGTGGAGTGATGTCCTTTGGCTTGTCAAATGCTCATAGCACATTCATGAGGCTCATGAATGAAGTGCTCAAACCATTCCTTGGCAAATTTTTCATAGTGTACCTTGACGACATCCTTATTTTTACCAAGGATAAGGATGAACATTTGGAACATCTTAACTTGGTCCTAAAGAGATTGCATGAAGAGAAGCTTTTTATAAATTTGGAGAAATGTGTTTTTATGCAGGAAGAGCTTGTATATTTGGGATTTTTGATCTCAAGAGGGAACATCAAAATGGACCCTAAGAAGGTAGAAGCCATCTTGAATTGGCCTTCTCCTAGGACCATGACTGAAGTTAGGAGTATTCATGGGCTTGCATCTTTTTTACAGAAAGTTCATTAGGAATTTCATTCAGTTGTGTGCTCCTATCCTTGAAACCATTAAGGGTGGATAGAAGTGCAGGTTTGTGTGGAACAAAGATGCAGAAGAAGCTTTCCAAATGCTGAAGCAAAAGGTAATGGAGAAACCTATCCTAGTGTTTCCTAATTTTCAAAAGATATTTACTATTGAATGTGATGCTTCTAACCTATCTATAGGGGTTGTCTTGAGCCAAGAAGGGAGGCCTATAGCCTTTTTCAGTGAGAAACTGAATGAAGCAAAGAGGAAATACTCATCTTATGACTTGGAACTGTATGCCTTAGTCCAGTCATTGAAGAAATGGAGGCACTACCTCCTGCCAAAAGAATTTATTGTCTTCACAGACAACCAAGCATTGAGTTTCTTAAACAGTCAAGAGAAACTAAGCCAAAAACATATGAAATGGGTGGAATAAATAAAATCCTTCACATTTTCCATAAAACACAAGAAAGGAGTTGCCAATAAGGTGGCAAATGCATTTAGTAGAAGGACTCTAACAGTGCAAGAAATCCAACTTCAAAGTGTAGGAATTGATTCATTGAAGGATATGTATATAGATGATGATGATTTCAGTGTTATTTATAAAGTGTGTTCTGATTTTCTGAGGCTTATCATGTTGAGTATGCAGATTACTTGATCCAAAATGGTCTAATTTTCAAAGGACATCAGTTATGCATCCCAAGGTGTTCAATGAGGGAGAACATCATTAGAGAGGTCATGCAAGCAACATGGGAGGACATTTTGGTTTGGATAATACTTTGGAAGAGGTGAGAAGGTTCTATTATTGGCCAAAACTTCAGACTAGAGTAAGGAGGATTGTGGAGACATGCACCATTTTTCAGAGGGCCAAGGGAACATCTACAATGTAGGGTCGTATCAACCTGTAACTATTCCTACAAGGCCTTGGGAGAGTTGAAGCATGGACTTTGTGATGGGATTACCTAGAACACAAAAGGGGTATGATAGCATCTATGTAGTAGTGGACAGGTTTAGTAAAATGGCCCACTTCATCCCTTGTAAAAGTATAAATGATGTGTCATCTATTGTAAATCTATTCTTCAAAGAAATTGTCAACAAACAGATGGAAAGACAAAAGTTGTCAAAAAATCACTTGGCAACCTACTTAGGTGTCTGACAAAACAATATGGTGATAAGTGGGATTTAGTCCTACCCCAAGAAGAGTTTGCTTTCAATGAATTGGTCAATAGGATCACAGGGAAGAGCCCTTTCCAGATTGTGTATGGGCAAAGTCCAAGAGGCATCTTGGAACTCAGAGAACTTCCACCAAACACTCCAGTTAGTGCTCATGGAGAAGAGTTTGCAGAGAGTATGAAAGAAATTCATGACTCAATGAAATTGGCACTTGAGAAGAGTGCAGACAAGTATAAAAAAGTCAAGGAAAAGAATAGGAGGGATGTCTAGTTGTAGGTTGGAGACTTGGTGTGGGCATTACTTGAAGAAGGGAAGATTGCCTAAGGGAAAGCACACTAAACTACTCATGAAGAAAGTAGGACCTTGTTTAGTTTTGAAGAAGCATGGGTTGAATGCATATGAGATTGACCTACCCTCACACCTTGGTATCTCCCCTATATTCAATATTTTTGATATAACCCCATACAAAGGTGATGTGAATGCAGGTTCTGAAGTGCAGGTTGAAGAACTTGAAGAATATATTGCAGGTATACCCCCTCATGTACCAAAGAAGCTTGAGAAGATCTTGGACACAAAGATCATCAAACAAACAAGAAAGAATGTTTATAAGAAATATTTGATCAAGTGGCAAGGAATTCCTAAGGAAGAATCTGTATGGATGGATGAGCAAGAAATTCAGAGGCATGACTCCAGTTTAGAAGACCTCATTTCAAGAGGACTTGAGATCAATGCACCCCGGGAGTATGGTGTAGGAGCACCCCCAAATTCATCCACAATAAGCACACCAGTGGACCCAAGAACAAGGGGCTAGGGTATTGATTGGATCTTGGATCCAATGTCACCAATAAGTCCTAAATTGTAAGACAAGGGGACACTAGGTGATGTTATAAACCTAGTTGTCTACCTTAGTCATTTTGGACAATATTGGGTAGATTAGGCTAGAATAGTCTAGGAAACCTAATGAAGGGTAGAAATGTTAATTTAACCTTTCTAAGGTCTCCTATGGAGTATAAACACAAAACTTTTCAAGTTTGGTCACATTAGACATCTTTTGTTAAAAGTTGTCAAATGTTGTCAACGTTGTCAATGTTGCATAATGCAACTTTTTGTCAAAAAGTGCAACTTTTGAATCCCAATGTTCATAACCAATTTTTTTGGTTGGAACTACTTGGGAAATGTATGAAAAGGTTGAAAAACCTTACTCCATGGTTGGAGTAGATTGATTGTAAAGTTTTGATATTGAAATCAATAAAATTCAACTATTTTTCTATATTTTCAACTGTATTTTTGAGTTGTACGAATCTGTACAGATCCCAATGCACCACTAAAGGATTCAAAAATTTGTTCCTGTTTCTTATGTGAATGTTGCAAGTGGTTTGAAGGTTTGAAGTGCAGGGGATCAAAAGTTATCCAATTTTGATTGGCCACTAGTCACAGGAGGGCCCTAACTAGGGTTTTGAGACAAAATTCCTCTTTCCCAGAGACTCCACCATGGGAAAAATCTAAGCTTGGGTGGAGAGAAAGGAGGGAGGATTTACTTTAAGAATTTTGAGGTCTTAGATCAGAGGGCAGTCGATGGAGGGAGGAAACATTAAAACCTCTGGACAGGCATCTAGATGTGACTGTCCAAAATTTGGTTTTGAAGCCCAACTTGGGCTAGGCATGGAATGAAGACCTAAATCCTTGGATTTAGAAGTTTTTTGTGATCCCACAAGTGTTCCAATTGGAAGGATTGGAAAGTGAATCGAACTTGAGGCACTTACTTTGGAAAAGTGACCTAATTTCTCAATTAGGCCTAGGGGAGAATTGTCAACAATAGGGGTTAGGAGATTGGTCAAGAGTCCTGGCTTGGAGGGCATTGTTGGTGAGTGGATTGAAACATTTTAGGGTGGGTAAGACTTGATTTGGTGGAGTTACATGTGAGTTTCCTTCATTTATCCATTGTTGCTCCTTGTAGCCCTATAGTGGGTTGAGTGTCCAAATTGAGTCTTAGAGTTGAGTAAGTGTGGGATTTTTCTTTTATTACATCTAACTATGGTGTCTAACCTTGTAGAACCCCTATTCCATCCCTGGATTGATTGGTTCTAGTTTTGGCTTAAGAACACCTTAATGGTAATGAAGACTAGGAATTGAATCTAGTCTTGTATGCGTGGGTTTTGGGAACTCTAGTGGAGTCCTAGACTATATGATGTTGAGAAGGTGTCTTGAACCTTTGTGGGATTGTTTGGTATAGTTTGGGGCTCTGCTCCAATAATAGAGTCGTCTAGAAATTCAACATTGATAGGGAAATCATCTTGTAATGGAGCATCAGCTAGTTGATCTACAATGGCATATCCTTTGATTTATTTTTTCTCAACATATTCAATGTCAAACTCACTGAGGAGCATGACCCATTTTTCTAGCCTGCCAGATAAAGTTTCTTTACTCAAAATATATTTCAATGGATCAATCTTTGCAACTAGCTTTGTGGAATTAGCTAACATGTAATGTCTCAGCTTCGGAGACACAAATACAACCACAAGACAAGCTTTCTCTATCATTGAATAATTCATCTCATACGAGACCAAGGTTATACTGATGTAGTAGATGGCTCGCTCTTTCTTGTTTTCATCTTCTTGTGCCAGAAGTGCCCCGAGTGACGTTGTTGTAGAAGAGATATACAAGACTAATGGTTTGCCTGATGTAGGAGGTATCAATACTAGTGGGTTAGCCAGGTATGCTTTGATATGATAAAGTTATTTTTACAGTCTTCATCCCATTGATATGTGACTCCCTTACGCAAAGTTTTTGTGAATGGTTGTGACTTGTCTGCCAATTGTGAAATGAATCATCTGATAGACTGAATTCTCCCTTGGAGTTTCCTCATTTGACTGATGTTCTTGGGTGGTGGCATCTCTAAGATCACTTGCACCTTTGTAGGATCTACCTCAATTCCTTTTGCTGAGACAATGTATCCCAACAATTTTCCAGAGGTTACACCGAATGCACACTTCTTTGGGTTTAGTTTGCATTTGAACTGCTCCATTCTATCAAGAATTTTACCCAAGTCTTGTAAGTGTGTGGATCTTTCCATGGTTTTAACAAGTTTATCATCCACATAATCTTCCCTATTTTTATGCATCATATCATGGAATATTTTTGTGATATCCCGTTGATAAGTAGCACCTGCATTTTTTAATTTGAAGGACATAACATTCCAGCAAAAGGTGCCCCAAGCACATGTGAAGACTGTCTTTTCTTGGTCTTTGGGAGCAATCTTGATTTGATTATATCTAGAGAAACCTTCCATGGGAGAGTACATTTCGTACCTAGCTGTCATATCCACATTCATATCAATGTTTGGCAAAGGAAAGTTGTCCTTTGGAAAAGCCTTGTTAAGGTCCCTAAAGTTAGTACAAAATCAGATATCTTTGTCTCGCTTTGATACCGGTACAATGTTTTATATCCACTCTGCATAATCAATATCTCGAATGAACCCAACTTTGAGTAGATTTTTGAGTTTTGCCTTTATCAATAAAGAAACATGAGGATGCATTTTTTAGAGCTTCTATTTCACTAGTTTGACACCTAGTGCAATAGAGAGATGGTGCATAATCAGATCTGGATCTAAACCAAGCATGTCTGAGTAACTCCATGCAAAGTTTATTTTTTTCTCTTTAAAGAACTCATTGAATTATTTGAGCTCTTCTGTTGATGAAGACTGTGCTAATGAATGATGTGTGGATGCTCCTTTTTCACAATGTTCACAGGTTGTGTTGGTCCAATTAGTACTGACACTAGTACATTTGAGTCCTTTTTTCGACAGCTATGCGCCGCAATTTTGACACTACCCTATCGATCAAGCGACAGAGACCGTCATTGCAGTTTTGGTGTCAGAATCACCGACGGTTGGTATGTCCATCGTTATTGTGACGGTATTGAACATCACAGTATGCACTGGCTACGATGTTTAACATGCCATCATTACACATTATGAGTGTCGCAATTACGACGGGTATGCAATAGATATGTTGTACAGGCGACATCCAGCTGTTGGGTTATTCTGACATCTAGATGTCGCATGTAGTGCTTTGACGTCGGTCGTTCTCTGAATACCATCACAATTGCGATGATATTGACTGGCACAATATGCACCAACTAGGATGGTCAACCTACTGTCGTTACATATTATGAGTGTTGCAAGTACCATGATATGCGACGAATATGTTGTACATGCAACATCCAGCTATCGGCTATTTCTAAAATTTGGACGTCGCATGTAGTGCTTTGGCATCGGTCATTCTCTGAATACCATCGCAATTGAGATGACATGCTATATATATATTTGTCCTACATGGATCATCTGGTAAGGGTCTCATTGTATACTCCCTTCCATCTTTAGTAAGCACATAAACATTACTTCTCCCATCATGTTTTGAATTCACATCATACTGCCAAGGCCTCCCTAATAATAGGTGGCAGGCATCCATCTCTGCATCATCACACAAAATCTTGTCCTTGTAGTCTCCTACCTAAAATTCCACATAAACTTGTTCATTGACAAGAGCTTTTTGCTCTTTGTTTAACCATGAGACCTTATAGGGGTTAGGGTGAGGTAACTTCTTAAAACCAAGATTTCTAACCATTTCTATGGATGCAAGATTATCTGTTGAACCAGAATCTACTATTACTCTACACACCTTACCTTTCACCTTGCACATTGTCCTAAAGAGAGTCTTTCTCTGAGGTGGTTCTTTGTCTATGACGGTCTTTAATAGAGTTCTTTTGAACATCAAGCATTCACCCTCTTCTAGATCAACATTCCCGCTTGGTTCTTGTACACTTTGTCTGTATTTTTCTTGATCCAACAACTCCTTGAGGGTCTATACCTCCCCTCTTAGGTGGGAAAGCAAGTTAGGGATCCATGAATAACACACCCTCATTTTCTAGGTTGTAGGAACAAGTGACCTTGAATTTTTCTTATCTCACACCAAACCAAACCAATGCACTCCAAATCAAAAGCACAGACCAAATAAAAGTTTTGAAAAAATGAATTCACTTGGATTTTCATCCGTACCAATCCGTATAGTACCTACAAATTCAAAGAACACAGTAACTATATACAAAATAACAAATTTCTTATTAGTTCTCCCTTCCAAAAGTTCATACCCTCATTGCCAACCCCATGAATGATCTTCATTCGTGTTTAAATACCAGTTGCAGCGGTCATAACTACAATTCAAATCGCTATGGACTGAATTGGTAACTTTTGTAACTATACCGGGCAACTTTTGAAAAGTTGTCAATGTTGTCAAGCAACATTTTGATAATTTTTGACAATTTGCAACTTTTTGCATAATAGGCCCTTCTAGGCTTATGTAATGCCACAAATGGTTTCAAAAACATTTCCTAAGGACCTAAACCTAGTGATCAACCTAGAAATCAAAACTTATGCAAGAAAATGCCCATTTGATCACTTTGCCATCATGGCTTATAATTGCACCCAAGATCCAAAAGATCTTACACTTGGGCTTATTACATTATTCTCATCTACCAACTGATCCCTAAGGATCTTAATCTCTTCTCCGGATGTTGCATGTAGTGCTTTTAGGAAATTACATCATTTAGCCACTTTTAGTGCTCTTGACAACTTTAAAAGGATCTATTGGCCACATTACAAACATTATGGAACTTTATAGGTCATTAATCTCTTCATCAACCTTAGGATCCACAAATGACCCCCAAGGTACACTTTATCCCCCAAATTCCATTAAGGGTTACAATGCTTTGATCCTTTACAGAAGGATTCACATACAATCCACAACATAAGAAAAACATATTTAAATGACCATTATTGCTCTCATTAACCTCACTCTAAATTCCCTGTTAACATCTAAAATTTATTCATTCATTCATTTATTAATAAAATGTAACATTCATGAATTATCACAACATTTATTAACACATAAGATTAATTAGCATTCATTAACACGCATTCATTAGCATTCATAAGACTCATTAGCATTCATGAAGACATCATAACATTCATTAAAACATAAGATTAAAGCCCCGAGACATAAACATCAGTCATTATCAAATAAGTTGCATAAATGAGAATCATTTCTTTTTTGACTTTTTTTTTTCTGCTTCCCTATATTGTTGCAGAGGCATATCCATCTCGACATCATCATTTCTTCTCGCCCGTGCACGTGATCTCACTATCCTTTGCAAAGGCGGGTCCTCTGCAATAACAAATAAAAGGGTTAAATTAAAAACATATTATCATAATTGGGGTTAATTTAAAAACATATTATCATAATTGTTACAAGCATTTCAGTACTTTAAAAAACATAAACGTGACACTCTTTACCTTGTCCAACCACATCTTCTTGCCAGACGGCTTGAACCTCAACAGGCTCATCAGGAACAACCTCTACATCCCCTGCAACTGCAATACAAAATATTTTATTAATCCCAACACATTATAATTAAATTTTTAATACTACACCAAATTCATTTTAAAATGTTTACTTGTATTAATAAATCAATAATCAAAATTTGAATAGAAAATGTATACCTTGAGTACTACAATGCACATTCGAATCGACACCTCCATCGTGCTCGGATGGTGTTTTAGGATCAGCAGGCTGCATTCCAATGTAAATAATTAGTGCATTTATCAATAATATATACATATAAATACATGACAAATACTGAGAAATGTTAATCATTCAATTTAATACATATAAATATATTTACTTTAAAATTTTAAATAAATATATAATCATTATTTCCTTACTTAAAACAAATAAATTCACTTTATGTTGGAACTTAACATCAAATACAGTAATTGGTAAAGTATTCAACTTGAAATAAAAATCAATTCGCTTATTTACCTGATCGGTAGATCCACCAGAAGAGCATTGCGCACACATTGATCAGAATCGCTCAGCCACAATTGTATAGCCTTGTTTGTAGCCTACTATCTTGTCCTCTTCTGAAATATTTTGTTTGAACTCGAAGCCCTACATTTTTGCTTGGTATCATGAATTTTTATTGTAGTGAATTTCATCAAAACTAAATTGATTATAATTTATAAATATTTTCATACAGTTTTTCATTTATTATTACTTACAATTCGTGCAACAAGCTTTGAATATCCACCCGAGCCGAACTTGTGTTTCCCGTGCTTTTGTTTTCTTGCTTATGTTGCCTTTGATGTGTCAAGAAACATGTGTGATGTTTGAAATATGTTAGATCACATAAGTACAAAGAGTAAATAGTATATAATTTCATTATTAATATTATCACGTACCTTATTTCCTCGGGTGATACTATTTGTCCACCATGTCTTGTGCGTCTCTCAAGTGCATCCCTTTTAAGATTCTCCCACTCATTAATAGGAACATAGGGGGCCGCTCATAATAAGGGTTCCATTCTATTTGGGACATGTAGTTTTCCCTAATATACTTCAAAGTTTGGCCCGCTTTCTCAACGAGCCTAAGTTTTTGAAAGGCATTGGGTCCAAAAAGTTTTATCATAGAGTCAACGAGTTTATCGTTTAACTCTTTATCTAGTAATTGCCACCTTTTAAGAAAAAAATGTTAGATTCATAAATGAAGTGAAGCTACCTTTTAATATACTTGAAGAAAGAGATGAAAGGAAATATGATCTAGCAATAAAATCAAAATATGGTACCATGTGTGTATGGTCGGCCCAAAAATGAGCAAACATTCATCATTAAGTTTTTCATGAAATAGATTATTCCCTGCAAAATAATAACAAGATTATTAGTTATTACAAGGGACTGCACAGGAGGTTAGTGCATTACATTATGATTATAAGATTATATAGTAAAATAAAGGATGAATCTTTAAAGTACCTAGAAGCTGGGCTACTCTCACGGGAAGTCCATCTTCAATGTTCACGAGCAATTGATCACAATTCTGTGTTGCTCCCGTACATCTAACACGAGTACATATAGGAATTTCCTCATTGCCTCCTACATAAAATGAATCCAATATTACAAAATGCCCCTAATAAAGAATAGTTCAAGTGAAATAAACACATGATAAATTTGACAAAAATAGGAATCTACTTACCAATAATAGGCATTGCCATCGCATCTATGACCATGCTATGTGTTGCTAACATTGCAGGCGGCAGTACCTCTGTGGTTCTGATCCTCATAGTAGGCGGCGTAATCAACATAGGATCAATAGTAGGTGCTGAAAAATAAGATTGTTAGAGCATAAAAAAATATGGACAACCATGGACAAGATTGTTAGAGCTATTAAAAAAATATTGTTCGAGCAAAACACAAGTGGAGGATAGAACATGCGATCTACTTGAACCACCTGAAGTATTTGCATCTGGGGCATGACCCTTTAATGTTTTTTGCATCCTCTGTAAAAATAACACATATTTTTTTTAGTTAATGACATAAATAAAAGAGTATACTATAAAAACCATTATTAAACTTTTGTTATAATTAAAAACTACATTAATACTTACTGTATAAGTCCGAACACGGTGAGCCAACTCATCCTCTCTCATCACTATTTCAGGAGTCTGAGGTTGAATATCTGTCAATCGAGTTAACTCTCTTGAAATTGCACGAAGGACCTTTTGCAGTGCAACCACATGATCAACGTTTGATGAAAAATCAACAATGAATTTATCATGCTCATCCTGTGGCTCTTCATGGACTACTTATTCCTTTCCCTTTTTTTGATCAGCACTCATTTGTGAGAAAAATATTATTAGCACTTTATTTAAAAGCAATGCAAAATAGTTGTGAAGAATAAAACATAACAAAAAATACGCATTAACATTTTTCTTGTATGTGCATTTGTACAACAACAATGAGTTTTACCTGTCGGTAAGAAGAAGTCCCATGAGAACCATCATCGATGTGCGTATCATATGGTTGTTGATCCATACTATAGCCCTGTATTTCAAAAGAAAATATTGAGACATGTTAAAACACATGTGTTCTTATCCTAAGTTACGTTGAATAACATACAATTATCAAAATGCTTCAATTAAAAGAAGAGATAGTTTTTAATTTTTAAACAATTTTAAATGGTGCACCACCTCATCCATGATAGTGGTTTTTTTTTGTATCTATGTGATTCAAATTGTAATCGATAAGCAGCTCTTCACCTCCACGTATCGATTTGATCACACATACAAATACGTGATTTCACTCGTGCGCCTCAAATATGCAATTGGGTTGCTTCTTAGTTGACGTAGGTCATGTACTATTTATAAAACCTCCAATATTCCTTGATGCTTTTGGCCTTCTGTCAACGTATATAGCTACTTTTTTACCTTTTTCACTGACTTTTTGTTGTATATAATTTTTAGCGAGTGCATACCTACACATACTTTTTTTATATCTAACAATCTGCATCCAACTACTGTAATCATAACAAGGTCCGACATACTCTATCAATTTGATAACTTTGTTGTAAGAGACCTTTATTCCATCCATGGAAAATAGGCCCAAACCATGTAATGAAAATAATGCTATGCGATATATCCTCTCTCTAACACAAAAATCAGTGTTTATTGAAGGAAGTTCATCGGGGACCCATTGTTTCTGTAGATGTTTGTACCTAAAGGGCACCTTGGAGTCACCTTTTCTCTCATCATCATAAGAACATGACCCCCCTTAAGAAAGGAAAAATTCCATGTGTTTATTGAATTTATTTCTGATCTTTTGACCTCGAGTCAATCTCCTTAATTTAGACATACTAAATGTCTCACTTTCATCTTTCATTCCTACATTTTCCTCGCTCGAGGAAGACAAATCTAATAAATACCTATTTGGTGGTACCTGTACTTCATGAAATGAGAGAGATAGGTGGAAATGAGAGAGATATTTTACAAATGGTAAAATACATTAATCTCTATGCGGTGTATTGACTTATACCTGACAATCCATGAGACTGTGTGGCATACCTGACAAAAGATAATAGCTATATAATCAGACAAACATAGTTCACTCCATAGTTTTTATTACATCTTGTGAAGGACATTATACATTGTTAAAATTATCTATTTATCATACAATATTTTGAATATCTTAGCATTGCATATAACTGAACATCCCAGCATTGCATGAGACACCACTATTGTGGCATTTCGTCAAACAATTCTCGTGCCTTGCCAGTGTTTTTATTAAATCTTGTGAAGGACATTATACATTGTTAGAATTATCTATTTATACTTTCAAAATTAGCTCACTCCATTGCAGGGAACAAAGAGAATCCCCTATGATTTAACATCATTGATGTGCAAGGAAATAGAAAATTATTAGAAGCAAATCTCATAAGATAGCATTTCAATTAAATGCATTGATATACTAAAAAAACCCCAGAAAATGATAAAGAAAGGTAATTTTCTTAATCATGTCACTAATTTGTGCATGTCTAAATGTTGGTGTCTTTCAACTGATTTGATTCTTGTCATGCCCACTAGAAATGAGAATAGTCTTAACTAGTGAGGTTGTTTAGGCATATAGAGATTAAATACACTCTTTTAGAATGAAATTTCTCTTAACAAAAGATCAAAGATATAAGTAGGACATATAAAATAAGGTGAATAAGAGTAGTTAGATATTCACGCTAAAACTAGAAATGCCATTAATATGAAACCCTAAGCATATTAGTGGAAAAATTACAGATTTCAACCCAAAACAATCGTTAAAGCATGCCAAACATCTGGCATAATTGTACATTTCATTCATGTCATTGATATTCTTCTTCATCCATCTCATCATCAAGATCATTGTCGTTGATGACATCATCACCACCACTATCATCGTCATCATCATTGTCATCGTCATCATCATCATCATCATCATCATCATCGTGATCAGTAGCAACATCATCGTCGTCTTCTTCTTCATATTCTTCTTCGACTAACTCTCGATCGTGATCATCTATACATCATCTTCCACTTCTTCCTCTTCCTCGATATATTCTTCTTCCATCACATTATACTTTATTGGCCTTCCTCTTGGATCATGTCTAACAACAAATGACCAAACCGGTTTATGTTGAACCTCTGAGTAAAATACC
This sequence comes from Thuja plicata, assembly GCA_018584345.1. NCBI lineage: Eukaryota > Viridiplantae > Streptophyta > Pinopsida > Cupressales > Cupressaceae > Thuja > Thuja plicata. The sequence continues at coordinate 624,949 of MU221972.1, read as the reverse complement.
TGCTCACATTGGCTTGAAAGAACATAGGGCTCTTCCCCAGCTGGCTCAAACAACCTTGTATTAATCATTGGAAATCCATTGTTATGTTCAATAATAGTTCTATCAGGATCATTTTGATTGAGTCGTAGTCTATATCATTTCATGAAGAAGAGAACTAATTTGAAGGAATTAAAGTCACAGTCAAGTATATCAACCAAAATACTATAGTATCGATTTTGCGACTCTCGAGGATGTAAGTCATTTCTAGATGAGATATTGGTCACCTAAAAGACTGCACTTATCCCAGGATCACAAGTTCTCTTCGTGTCATCCAACTTTTTTATGCAAAATTTATAGCCATTGCATAACATAGCCTTGTGGTGTTTCACCTACAATAATGTCAAACATGTATAAACTATTGCATCACAAGTTGAAAAACATACGGTTAATTAACAAATTTATAAGTACTTGGTGATTTCTTAAACCATATGCTAAATCTATTTTTTTTTTTTGTAATATGGGATCTCTATTACGATGAGATTGTATAACCAATAAATATGCATATTTCCATTTTAATCTATGACCATAAGGTTGACATCGTTCAATCCATACCGTCATCCAATCTTGATTGTTTGCAATAAATAAATGTATTGCATCCCACTCTTTAGAAATAATAAAAAAGTAAATAGATGACTGACAACAAATTTATTTTTAATAATTAATTAACTACAATAACATCTCATAATTTATTACCTTTCAATTTCCTAAATCTACCGTTGCCCACCAAGTACTCCCCTTCGAATTTTTTAATAGAGTGAAGATCCCAAATGCAATCTATATGGGTCTTTGCTGCAAGATTAGGAAGATATTGAGTAACGTACACCATCATCTGGTATACCATATATCCCTCAACCATAGAACCCTTGGGATGTGCTCATTTTCATACCAAACCCTTCAAAAATTTTAAGTGTCTCTCAACCATCGACATTGGCCTAGTCTGTACAGGTCTACACAATTCAATCTCATCAACTTGGTGTATGAGGTAGTGTTCTTGTGCATTGAAAAAAGTTGAAGGTAAACACTTTTGCATTTCACACATTAGATGAAGAATTTTTTTTCTTTCAATATTTTATCTTCTTTATGGATTGTTTTAGATGACAACCACCTACAAGGATTCAAGACACAAAAATATATAAATACGAGACTTTACAATATATTACTTGTTTGATATTATTGTTTGATATATTGAACAAATATCACTACTTGCCTCATGTATTTTTCAAGATCATATATCACTTGTTTGATATTATTGTCAAAGTTATTTGGGAGCGATAAGGGTAGCAAATACTACAACAATTGTCAATTGATCACTTCATACAATGAAAATTGAATATAGTTACACATATATTGTAAATAAAAAAGACTGTAACTTACCTTGATGAAGGTATGCCAATCATGTGTTTTCAACCCTGACCCAAAATCACTTTTCTTTGATATGAGATTGCTTATATTCGCAGCAAATCCTGTAGGAAATTGAATTTTTCATATGACTTCTTTTATGACATGACTTTGTTGATCTGTTAATAAGTAAGGAAGAGCACTTGCATTAATCTGGATTCCATTTCTATTTGATTCAATGATATTTTTCATTGCATGATTGGAATCATGAATGTCACTACAAATTTTTTCAAGTTTTTCTTTGTCATGCCTTTGATTCAATATTTTCCACAGTGTCTCTGTTACATTCTTTCCAATATGCATAGTATCAAACAAATGCACAATTTATAGTTGTTCATAGGAGGGTTGCCTACTAAATTCTCTGGGATAAAATTTTAGTCCCTTTGGAAGCTGGTAAGTGATGCCTTCATGACCTTAAAGATCATTAACTACATAATTAGCCAACAAAACACAATCAAAATATATAATTTTCAAACATCAACCATTAGGTGGAGCGATATTACCTCGAGTTCTTTATAATCCAACTTCCATAGGTGATGTGTCATTCTTTGGGGCTTTGATGTAGTCATTTCTTTCCCGTTGAAAATATGTTTTTTCGCACTTCAATACTTATAATTTCTGGGGAGGAAGTGTCTATACTCATCAAACACCTACTTTCTTAAGCTTTTGGAATGACGAGATTTCATCTTTGGACCACACATCGGACATAAAAAATTTCCCTTTGTTTGAAGACCTACAAGATAACGATACAATTAGATTAAATATGTGTAAGATCTAAAATTGGTGTTGAATATGAGGTCTTCTAGATAATAGGAATTGCATATGAAAAGAGACCCTAAGTCCTATTTTAGTCTAATACACTTAACTATTATAGTGAGGAATTGAGAATACTTGTAAAGAATTAAGGAGTAAAAAACCTACCTCATATCATAGTAGATCTGAAGAATGTTGTTTTCTGAGGTTTGTACTATGTTTCAGGAAAATCTAAAGTATGATCTGGAACCTGAATGCAGAGATGAACAAAACCTAGAAATCTTTTTCTAATCCAATCCCGTCTTATGAAAATTTTTGACCTTGACCCACTAATCTCACCCTTGACCCAATAATCTCGACCATGACCTATGCTGCCTCGACAAAAAATCTATTTTCAAATCCTGATAGTTCGCTGAAAAGGGTATCCAAATCTGGTCTTAGATCTGTTGTCCTGTACTTGTAACTCCCAAAAACAACACCCAAAAATATCTGAAAAGAGGGTTTTGGGGTGGCTATATAGGATTTTTCCTTAGTAAAACCCCCATCTTGGTGATCTCCACCCCCACAAATAGTCGAATATAGAATGTATGTATGTGTGTGTGTTTGCTCTTTAAGAAGAGTCTTTGAACATGCAATATCAAGATCTAATCTTCGAGATTAATAATCCTAACATAACATGGAAATGAGAAAGTAATGCATAGATTTGAATATGATAAAGAAAGCATACCAAGCCCCCAAGGCTAAAGTACTCCTACCAATTCACAATCCGTAATTGCTACCCCATGATAATGTCCTTTTGAATGCTTGAATGTTGAGATTGGTAGATCTAATAGAAAATTGCACCTTCTTTCTTCAATGAAGATCTACAATAGATTTTCCACAAAAATGCTTGAATGTATCAACATGTCCTCCTAGATTTTTCCTTCTATATCATCCTCTTGCTTATTTGCATCATCATTGCATCATGTCATCTCCCAATTTAGTTTCATGATCAAATGAAGGCAAAAGAGAGCGTTTATATAGAGATCTCAATATAGGTCTCCTAGGGCAATTCGAGGGACCCAAATTCAAATTTCACCTTGAATTATGGTTCAATCACAATCACCAACCAAGGAGGGAATGAATTAAATTAGATATCGGAGAAAACACTTCTTCATCTGAACCCGGGGACCTATTTTAAGTTTAGAACCCCGATAAGCTCTGGAATTAAAAGCGGAGACCAACACCCGACAGAGGTCTATGTCAACCTCACCCTTGACTTAGGTCAAGGTAGAACTCACCCCTGACCTAGGTCAAGGTTGACCTTGACCCTGACCTAGGTGAGGTTCAATTTTGACCCTGACCTGAGGTTCTAGGCAGGTCACCTAGTGGTGTCTGTGGGATTTCCAGGTCAACCAGAGACCTAGGAAGGTAATGGATTATTCCAGAATGCTGGGAAAAAGGCCAAGAGGCCTAGAGAGAGTATGATGAGGTATAGAAGGGCCCACACATAGGTCCTACCTATAAAATGGAGTCATGGAGAGGGAAACCAAGGAGAATCCATAAGATCCTAACCCTAATTTCACCTAATCGTGAAGAATCAAACACAAATGCATCCTAAATGCAAATCTAATCTACAAGCGCACTAAATGAATGTGCTAAACACACCAAAATGGAAGTTCTTCCATTTTAAGATGATACATTTATCCCCCACTTTAGCTTAGATATGACACTACGTGAGTATGTAAGCTAAAGTAAGAAAACATCACAAAGTGAAAAAGATATAGCCAAGTCCTCAATGTAGAGATCCTGCAAGAAACCATTAGTACCTGCAACCTGCAGCACACCAGGTTAATGAAATATCCATAGAGCACCTAAGCCTTACTACAATGATCTTGAGAATTGTATAAAGCCCCTTATGCCCCCCCATGTTTTGGCTTACTAATTTTTGAAAGGTGAAACAGGGTGATAAGGTAAATTCTATACATTGAATATGCAGTTTATTGAAAATTATTTTCCTAAACTAGTTAGAAGGTTCGTAAACCTTCCTAAATTGACTCAAGAGGTTGGGTATCTGAATCATGATTCCAACACTTCTGATGGCACTAAAAACGGAGCTACCAAACTCAAGTTATGATGAAGAGAGTGAATGTCTATCTAAATGCATGTAAAAGGAAATTTGAATTTGACCTAAGTAAATTCAAATGAAACCCTAAGAAAAACCCTAAGAAAACCCTAATTTGAAGCTTATAAATAAGAGAAAGAGACACTTACCTCCTCATTCATACCATTTGCAGAAGTTGGAGAAGGAGACAAGATGCTGAAGAGAGGATAATTTTGAGCGAGCCGTATGGAGGTCCTGAGAGAGTGCCTGGCCAACGGACAACCACTACCTGAGGTAGGTTTCTTGTTTTGATATTTAAGATTGAAAATTCATGTTTTTATAAGGAAGGTTGACCCTGACCTAGAAAGGTCGACCCTGACCCAGTTATGTCAACCTTGACCTTCTAAGGTCGACCCTAACTAGGAGGTTCTACCTTTTTTGGGGTGAATGTCAACCCTGACCCAAAAAGGTCGACCTTGACCCAAAAAGGTCGACCCTGACCCAAAAAGGCCGACATTGACCAGTTCAAGTTGGCATAGTGTTTGATTGATGATAGAGTACTGATATGATACCTTTATGTACTTATAGGACCCGGTTTGTCTTCGAGAGCATCCCTTCGGAGGGTTATTGTTGACTGTCAAAGAGAGCATGTCTGAGTTACAACCAAATGAGATACAACTTTTGAGAGATGTGGGATTATACTGGGTAGCATTCCTACCACAGATGAGATTCAATTGGCCCATGATTTTTGCCATGGTAGAGAGGTGGGATGAGGATACTTGTTCCTTCCATCTTCCATCAGGGGAGATCACGATCACGCTGGAGGATGTGTACAGGATTCTATGACTTTTGGTCTGAGGTGAGCCTATCAGACAGAGAGGACTGCGGGATCCAACTGAGGTGTTAGGAGATGGAGAGTATTTTTTGGGACGAGTACCAAAGATGAGGACCCAGTCAGATCAGATCACCTTATCATCCATATTAGTAGGTTTGACGCATTTTTTACGAAAAGTGATGCTATGTATACTCTCGTTGGTTGTGATACCCAACACGAAGGGTGAAATTTTCTTAGCACCATTTACCGATCTCGTGTGCAGGATGGAGGGTGATACAGTTGTTTTCTCATGGGGGCACAACATGTTATCCCATCTTTACCATGAGTTGAGTCAGCTAGTGAGATATCAGCGGGAGAGTCTTACAATATGCACCTTGTTACATGTTTGGATGTGATATGGAGACCTTATTGTCAGATGATAGAGTGGCCAGAAATGTGATATCAATTGAGATACTCACAGCAGCACAAGCTGCTAGAGGGTCCCACCAATCATGTCATGATGCCATATTAGTATGATAGGGTGATGAGAAAGTTTGGTTTGATATAGGGAGTCCCCTAGATAGTTCCTCGGTATGCATACCTGACGAGGTACTATCAGAGACCCGACGCCATACGCCGACCTACATTAACAAAAATTGTAGATAGTGAGACAGATGAGACCGAGGATATAGAGGTATCCCCTGAGACATCCTATGCAGGTGCTAGCAGAGATTATATCAGATATTGGAGTTTACAGGGGACCCATCCTATCTTCCCCGATGACTACCCTACAGGTGATCCAGGTCTTTCAGAGAGGATGCACCGGGATGGTGACGTATCGGAGGAGGAAGAGGAGGATCATGAGGAGGAGCCCATTCTTGAGGGAGATCCCATGGAGGAGGAGAGGGATGAGAGAGAAGAGGAGAGGGCAGAGGAGATGGCAGAGGAGATAGCAGAGGAGATGCCCCTGGCAACAATGAAGGTACCATTGATCATACAGTCTATATTTTACCCTTGAGATCACGATGACCTCCTTGAGTGCACACAGAGACACCACCACCTAGACCCAGACACAGTGAGAGAGGAGAGAGTAGCCACTCCATGCCCCCACCATCTAGATCCTTCGGTGATACTCAGGAGTGAGATCTAGGTATGACATATGTAATTTAGTTAGAATGTTTTGAGTGAATTTTTTTCTAGAAGAAGTATTGAGAGAAAATTCTTTGAGTTTTGCAGCGAGCGTAGTGGAGTGGAGGAGTTTTGTATCTGAGGTTCTGAAGGATACCTACATATCCTACCGACTACCAGCTAGTGATTGAGAGTCCCTTATAGGACAAAGGGATCCCGGAAGACATGCATATATTTGCCTATGTGTACAATGAGAACTGAGGTTATGTAAAGAAAGAGACGATAATTTGATGGCCGATCTACAGAGAGCCCAGGAGCGTAACCATTAGATGAGTATATCGAGGAGCTGCACACAGACTACCATTTTGAGATCCTCAGCCTCACACCATAGATTAGAGAGAGCTGGGAGCCACTGACCCTTAGAGCATAGAGACAAAGTTTGATAGATATGACGCATGTGCCATATACATACCAAACTTAGAAGAAGTTTATTTATGAAAAAGACTTTGTTTGAATAATTAGTTTTATGTTTGCTTACTTGTATTTTCATCAATGCACAAAAAAACTTTAATAGAAAGAAAATGTGTATGAATGCATTCAAAGTTATATAACTTATAAAATTATTATTCTATAAGGAACACATACATGCATGAAGAAAGAAAGATTCAGTTAAGGATAATAACATTTGAGATGCATAATATTAATAGGTTCCTTAAGAGGGACACCATTCATATCAAAAAATTTATAAGCACCTAAAGTAAAGTCCTCAATAACCATAAAAGGTCCAAGCCAATTTGGGCTAAACTTCCCTTTCTCACCAAGTAAAGCATTCACATTCCTTTGATTCTCATATAAGACTAAGTCCCCTACCAAGAATGATCGTTCAATCACCTTGTGATTATACTGTTTCTAGAGTGATTTATGATAGGCCTTAATATGTTCTAAAGTGTTTATCTGTTTTTCATCTAACATTTCTAGTTCTTGTAATCGTTGATCTCAAAAAGTATCTTTGTCAATAATCCCGTGAAATGAAACACGCAAAGATGGTATTTCTAATTCCAAAGGCATAATAGTATCAGTGCCATAAACAAGATTATAAGGAGAAGTATCGGTGGTTGTACGAACGCTAGTCCTGTAGGCCCACAAAGCATAAGTAAGTTGGGTATGCCAATCTTTCGCATGCTTGTTAACCATTTTCTTTATTATTTGTTCAATAACCTTACTCGGTGCTTCATCTTAACCATTAGATTGAGGGTAATAGGGAGTAGAAAATTTGTGTTGAATGCAATATTTCTCCATGAATTTTGTGAATTCTTTATTTTTGAAAGAAGTACCATTATCCAAAATTATCGTTGAAGGAATACCAAATTGTGCTATAATATGATTAAGGATAAAATCACAATTAACATCCATAGTTGTAGAACGTAGGGGAATGACCTCTACCCACTTCGTAAAGTAGTCTGTAGGTGTGAGGATGTACGTATGTCCTTGAGAAGAAGCTGGTGAGATTTTTCCAATAAGGTCAAAACCCCAATTGCTAAAAGGCCACGGAGCGACTTGATTACAAATCTCATGACCAGGAGCGTGGATTAGATTACCATGTTGTTAACATTGAGGACACTTTTTAAAAAACATAAAGGAATCTTGCTCCATCGTTTGCCAATAGTATCCCATTCTAAGAAGTTTATTAACTAAATATTTGCCACCAAAGTGTCCTCCACAAGAACCAGAGTGAGATTCTGCTAAAGCTATAGGTACTTCGGTTTTGTTAAGACATCTTAATAGAAAACCATTGTAATATCGTTTGTAAAGTGTATCTCCTAAAATGATATAACGGACTACAAGCTTTGTAATATGATTATGCGTGTTCCTTGTTGCTGATTCCAGAAAAGCATTATCTTTCAAAAAATGAAAGACATGTGAATACCATTCATCAAGATGCAAGTTAAAACAATCAGCAGTAACCTTCTCAGAAATTGTAGGATTTTTAAGATTATGTATAGTAAATTGAAATTTTTCATCATTATTCTCAAGACAAACCAAAGAAGTTGCGCTTGCCATGGCATCCGCATGTCGATTATCTTTCCTAGGTAAATTCTGAATGATATAAGAAGAGAATTTTGAAAGAATATCTAGAGCCAAATCTCGATATTGCGTCATTTTATCATTCTTAGTTTGATAACCTCCTTTGATTTGTTCAACAATTAATTGTGAATCCCCATAAATCTCCAAATTTTTAATATGAAGGGATGAAGCTGCTTATAAGCCAACTACAAGAGCTTCATACTCTGCAATGTTGATAGTACAAGGAAAAGTTAGTTTATATGGCATAGGGATTGGTTTCTTTGTAGGAGGGATCAAGATAATGCCCACCCCAGAACCTGTCTTACATCTAGAACCATCAAAATATAATTCCCAAACATCTTCCTATTTAATTGCAAATATATTCTCATCTGGAAATTCTACTGAGGTAACACTTGCATTAGAATGAGGACAAGGAGCTTCAACTAAATAATCAGTTAAAGCTTGTCCTTTGATTGACTTTTGAAGGAAAAAATTGAGATCAAATTTTGTAAGTAACATCACCCACTTTGCCAAATAGCTAGAGAGATCAATTTTTGAAAAGAGATGTTTTAAAGGATCAAATTTAACAATCACATTGACCTCAACATTCAACAAGTAATACCAAAGTTTTTGGCAAGCATAAACTAAAGCCAGGCATTGTCTTTCTAATTGAGTATATCGGGTTTCATAGTCCAATAACGTCTGACTAATATAATATACTGGTCTTTGCTTTCCTTCACTTTCATGTTGAGCCAACAATGCACTTACAACATTGGAAGTAGTAGAAGTATATAGATAAAAGGGTTTATTAAACTGAGCAGGTTGTAAGATAGGAGTATTAGCAAGATATTCCTTAAATTGTTCAAAGGATTGCTTACATTCCTAGTTCCAAGAAAAAATGGTTTCTTTTCTGAGTAAAGAAGTAAAAGGAACAGTCCTATCGGCTAGGTTAGAAACAAAGTGATGAATAGATTGTGTTTTACCTTGTAAACTGCGTAATTGAGAAATGTTCTTAGGAGGAGGCATGTTAACAATAGCATCAATCTTTTCAGTATCAACCTTTATGCCTCGCTTAGAGATTATAAACCCTAGTAATTTTCCAAAATCTACTCCAAAAGCACATTTCGTAGGATTCAATCTCATATTATAGCTCCTAATTCTTTCAAATATTTGTCTTAAAATGAACACATGATCCTCTCTTTGTATAGATTTTTTCAAGATATCATCCACATAATCCTCCAAAATTTTATGAATGTAACCATGAAAAATCAAAGTCATGGCACGTTGATAAGTGTAATGACCCTGCTCAAATCTGATTGAAAACTTTTGATTTTTGGCCTTGGAAATTTTGTCAAACACTTCACATACAAGGGTCATATGACTAATATAACATTTCAGTTTTCTTTAATGACTCTTTCTTCAATTAGCATCAATGAGAATGCTTGCAAGAAGACTCAAAATTGACTAAACAATGACCTAACATGAATGTGCAACTTATTTTGACAATATTTAATGCATCTATATGACTGAAACTACTTGCAATATGCAGCTACAGCAACTAGTAATTATGACAAACACTTTGGATGTGACCTAAGATGGCATTAATGCACTTACAGCCAAGTGGCATTAATATAAACACTTGGTATGCAAAATTATAACATTATTTATGCCAAAAAGAGAACCTATAGCCAATTGACATTTCGTCAAACAGTTGGTATGCAAACTACTAAGCTGACTACAAATGATATAGAATTGCTCAATGAAAACTACTAATGACCAGCAAATTAGTATTTCTGATTACAACACAATGATCCAATACAATGCTCATCCATAAGCCAAGACTCTAGGCATTTACAAGAATTACAAATATATGACGTGCTGGTATGAAAATGCACTCCTACAGCTGTAACTAAGAGTTATGCTTATACAATGAAATGATGGACTATATGCAATGAAACTTGGTTGGATTGAAGTGCCCTTGTGAATAGATGAAGAAGCAAGCAAACTCCATTTGAAAATGTGTTCTTCCAAGCCAAATCGAGCTCCCTAAGCCAGCTGCCCCTATTCTGGTTTGATCTTGAAAATAAAATAATATGCAGCATTTAAATTCTGTCTCAAGCATCAAACATCATCTCCAAGATCCAAGGAAATGGGCAAACCAAGCCTTGAATGAAACCGATGCCAAATGTGAGCTTCACAACCACAATCGCACCTACCAAAGGCGCCCTTTCAAGACTGTAATATCTGATTTTAATATCAGATTTATTCACCAATATAATCTGCTTTCTTCACCAAGGAAAATCAATGCCAAGAATGATGAACCAGCTCCAAAGGATATCTATAATCTCCAATGCAAATAACAATCAATATCATGCAAGATCGTGGCCCTAAAATGTAGACTTATGTGACTGAAACATCATATCAGCAATTCTGGAAATGACGAATGTTGCAAGTTGAACACTAGCATAGCCAAAGATGAAGACTTTGATCACCAAAATGTCTTCAACAATTCCTCAAATTGAACCATCCAAAAACTTGGCCAAAGGCCACAAAATTTTAACCAATGAAGCATAAATGAAAGTTTGAAGTAACTTTCTCCCAGCTGCAATAATTCAAGTGATATTTCACACCCTCAAAATTGCCTACCAATTGAGAGTTTTCGTTCTCAATGGCCAATTGTGACTACTGTAGAAACCCTAGGCTCCACAATGCACATCAACAACAACAACAACAACATCAACAACAAATCTACCTGGTGAGAATGAAGCCCAGGATGCCTATTTATTCTTTTTTCTCCACTTTCTCCAGAAACTTCTAGAACCTTATTTTATTTTATTTATTAAGCGACTTTATAAAAATATCTTATAATTCAAGTCACTTTATTAAATTAATTAAATATAAAGTTACCTTTTAATATTTATTTATTTGATAAATTTATAAATAATTAACTTAATACCACTTATTTATTTAATTAAAATAATTAATTAGT
>MU221972.1:584171-607613 GCA_018584345.1 Thuja plicata | reverse complement strand
TGGACATGTTGTACTTAATGTTTATATTTGCACATATGGTTTTGATAGCAAATGGTCACTCTATTTTCTCGTGGTGAGAACTCTTTAGTTGTGACAAAAAATGTCAAACAAAAAATGACATGTTACGGTAGGTTTTATAAATGATATATTAATTTGTAAATTTAACTTTAAGTTTTATAACTGTACATATATTTTCTTTGACTCCCCCACATTGTAATCATATCGATAGGTTGATATTGAATTCTATGTCAAGATTTACAACATTAAATTGATCATAGTTTGAAGACTCAAACACAAGAAGAATATGAGTATAGCCAATTTTCAAAAGAATATGAATGAATGCAAACATACATAAGTGGATGAGCATAAATAATTAAGGTATTAGACATTTCTTGAATTAATGAAGTGTTGACCCGGGGTTGAATCCAGTATGCTCTTGTATGATCAAGAACTTGCAAGGAAGGAAAAGATGGGGTTAGATCCAAAGGATCTAAGTAATTCCTGGCACCCTATTACTGATCCTCGTCTACAATTACGCATGTGCATAGTTAAGCCATACACTTCTAAAAGGAACTATGGTACAAAACATGTGCACTCAGGAACATGTCTAGTGTATAGGTGTTGGAATCCGAATGAATCCCTACATTGAACCCGCTAGGGTTATCAGAAGCCCTATTCTCACAGAGTTTCTGGCTAGCCTGATGGCCTCAAAGAGTAGCACTGGTCTAAGAAGTGTAAGCTCAGTGAAGAAACAGTGTTCGTGGAGAATTCATACCATGAAGATAGAATACCAAAGATAGAAAGCATGGAAGCACATAAATGAGATCAACACTGAAAGAAGAAGTAAGTGGTTGCATTTATGTCTCTATGAACACCTGGTGAACCACTGTTGTGACTGCATCATCCAAATAGTGCAACAACAACACCAGATGTTGCTATTCCATTTGGTGTTGCTATGGCATCATTTTTAAATGATGCATCCACAACAGTAACCCACCATGCCCATCAACACAAGGCAGTCATGATCAAGCATAAGCAATGGAGGGGAAATTATCGAGGTCAAATTAGAGGTCAAATTTCATGCCTTGAAATTTTATATATGTACAGTTATAAAATTTCATGCCTTGAAATTTTATAACATAGTTCCTTAGCATTTGATATTCATATGGAAGCCGTGACTTGAGCTAGGTATTCAAGCTTTGTCTTCTCATTAACTCAATTTCATTTTGATGGCATTTGTTGATTTAATGGCACAATATTAATGTTAATACTGGCATTGTTTACATCTTTGCATTTGGAATGCTTGATGTCCAACAAGCTTTGAGAGCTAGGGCATCATTTTTATTAACTTCAAGGCATTATGTGAAGTGTTTGATCTCTCTTTATTTGTTTTTATGTTGATATTCACTATGTGGTACTCCCCATTTATGATCGTTTCATGAGGAAATGTCTTGATGGCTCGCGGGCTGCAAGCTAGGGCATCATGCATTGTTTATGAGCTCACTGTTTGAGCATCACATGACCCTGCTACTATCATGGCACCGTGTGGAGTATTTATGCATTTTATTTAATTTGATATTGATGCTCACTTATTTTTCCATGACCGTGAGCTGTCTGCATCATTGATTGGCATTATTTTATTACCGGTGTCCCTATTTGATTGGTTGGTGCTTTGTTTGTTATATTTTAATAGTAGCAATATAACAAACAGAGAACCGACCAATCAAATAGGGGCATCAATAATAAAACCATACACTTATTGTTTTGAATTTGAGCTTAGAAATCATGCAATGTTATTGATGTCATTGCATGCTTGCTGCTGTTGTGCACCATATATTTTTTTATACACTGTTTATTTCATTGAAACTGTGAGCTTGACATTTGTAATGTATTTTTTGTTGTTGGATCAATTTTTCCATGTTATTGAGGTTGTAGATGCATTGAATCACCACTGCCCTTCTATTTTGATAGCATGCTAGCTTGAAGATCTTGTGAGGTTCGAGATGTGAACCATTGTTGCTTGATAACACATTTGACATTGAACATAGTTCCTTAGCATAGTAAACTATGCTGAGGAACTATGTTACAAAATTTCAAGGCATGAAATTTTATAATGGTACATATATTTTATGAGTATAATTGTACAACAGAAGAACACCTACATGCCTTGGTTGTGATTGGTCTATGAAAGGTTTTGGTTTTCCTTTCCCAATTGAGATGTCATCCTAAGATTCAAAAAGACTAAGGTAATAATAAGTCTTGAACATAAATGCATGATTGTGGATCCTCAAGTAGGAGTTGTGATGCAAAGGAAGAACACTTATATGGGTTTACCCACATAAGGACAATGGTTTCATTTATCTTTCTTTCAAGTGCTCTTGGGTACTTTCCTTGGCCTCTAGGCTTGGGCATCCTATAGGGGTTGAACCAAAATTATGAAGGCAATAATGACACATAGAACAATAGGTTTGGGGACTTTTAGACTTATGTTCAATCATTAGTAATGGTTCTTGTTACCATATTTTCCATGCCCATTCCTATTTGGTAACCTAATTACTAGATGAGTGACTACAGTACCCTAGTTTGCATTATTAGATGATCTTGTTTAATTTGTGTTCATTTCATGAAAAGATACATGTATAGGAAAATAAAATTTTGCATCTAAAGATTACATGTATATATATGCCAAATAACTTGTATATACTATACAAGGAAAGGAACTGAAAGATAAAATCATATGGGCTCACACAGGTTGTGAGGATAGCCAACGTTCAGAAGAATATGCAAGAGTACATGCATAAATAAGAGGATGAGCATAAATAATAAGGGTACCGGACATTACCTAAAGTGATAAATTTTTGACCCGGGTATGAATCTAGTGTGCTCTTGTGTGATCCAGAACCTGCAAAGAAAAGAGAGATGGGGGTTAGATCAAAAAGACCTAAGCAATGAATGACATCCTATTATTGATCCTCATCTACAATTATACATGTGCATAGTCAAGACCTACACTTCTAAAAGAAAAACCTTGCTAAAGGACATGTGCGCTCAGAAGAATATTGTAGAAAGGAAAGAAGATACCATGTTTTTCCTCATGAAATGATCATAAACGGGGAGTACCACATAGTGAATATCAACAAAAAAACAAATAAAGAGACATCAAACACTTCACACAATGCCTTGAAGGTAATAGCAATGATGCCCTAGCTCTCAAATCTTGCGGATCATCAAGCATTCCAAATGCAAAGATGTAAACAATGCCAGTATTAAACAGTGAGCTCATAAACAATGCATGATGCCCTAGTTTGTAGACCGCGAGCCATCAAGACATTTCCTCATGAAATGATCATAAATAGGGAGTACCACATAGTTAATATCAACAACAAAACAAATAAAGAGAGATCAAACACTTCACACAATGCCTTGAAGGTAATAGCAATGATGCTCTAGCTCTCAAAGCTCACGGGTCATCAAACATTCCAAATGCAAAGATGTAAACAATGTCAGTATTAACATTTATATTGTGCCATTAAATCAATAAATGCCCTTAAAATGAAATTGAGTTAATGAGAAGACAAAGCTCGAATGCCTACCTCAAGTCATGGCTATCATATGAAGATCAAATGTTGAGGAACTATGTTCTAAAATTTTTAAGGCATGAAATTTTATAACTGTACATATATTTTCTTCGACTCTCCCACATTGTAAACTCAATGCTAAGGAGCAAAAAGTATGATGTCAAAAAGTATAAAATTTCATGCCTTGAAATTTTATAACATAGTTCCTTAGCAACTGCCATATGAAGATCAAAAGGCTCTAAGCTTCCAAATCGAGCTTGAGATTCACAACATAAGAGCAACGCAAAGTGGCAACTTTCCCATTTTACCACAGTTAGGGCCCTCTTTTACCATGATTTATGAGCTTTATGTTTTTTTTTTAAAGTGAAGACAAAGATTATCTTAATTTGTTATCTTTAAATTTTATTTATTTTATGATTTTAAAAATTGAAATAAAAAATATTTCAATTATATTTGGAGTCATGGTTGGTGGCACCTAACATCCAAGGTCCATTCACTACATAAGTATTGTTAGTGACACCTTGAAGGCAACTGAAGAAGATTGGTAGAAGATTGAGTATGCTAGGTAATGAGATTGAGAAGTTATGTATACTGATGAACAAATTTCCAAAGAGGAGACATACTAAAGTGAAGAAGACAATCCAACATAGAAATCAATTGATCTCAAGAGAATACATTGGTAGGGAAAGTGGAGTATTGCAAAGTACGGTATGGAAATGTGAAAGATTGAGGAGAGCAACAACATATCAAGCGGCGAAGAGCAGTAAAGTTAATAAAAAGGTTCGACGCCATAATGAATTTTTTTGAACATGTTCAGAATAGCAAGGAAATCAGACAACAACAAAGGAAAGTTTGGGATCCAAGAGGGAAATTAGTTGCAATAAATGCACCTACAATTGGAAAATATGGAACAAAGTACAAATAGAAAATTAAATTACTAAGGTCATGAGGAATATTCCCAAAAAATATGACTTGTCTACTAAGGATTTATCACCCAAACATCCATCAAGACATCATCTTTGAATATAAAATCTTTGCGAGTTAGGACTATTACAATTTTTTCTTTTAGGACAGTCAAATAAATAATTAATGACCCTTACTAAAATGACTTCCAATAAATTTATTTGGACTCTTAAAGACCCTACAAATCCCTCTACCACTGCACATAAAATGGATCAACCTTTTTTTTGTCTTCTATAAGGTGATTTCTTCCAATTTGTTGTCAATTGAAGTCTTCTACATAGGGAAATTTATGGATGTATAATCATTCCTCAACCTCAAAAATGACCAAAAACAACTTGCAACCAATTTGCAAAAAAATTTCATTACAAATGAAAATGTTGTCATGACAACATGACAACTTTTAAGAAACTTTTACATCTTTTCATCAAATGACCCAAAAACATCAAGAATGGTCATATATGGTCACTAATAGCCAACTTTTAGAAGAATATGAATAAATGAAAACATACATAAGTGGATGAACATAAATAATGAAGTTACCATACATTGCCTGAAGTAATGAAGTGTTGACCTGGGGTTAAATCTAGTATGCTCCTGTATGATCCAGAACCTGCAAGGAAGGAAAAGATGGGGTTAGATCCAAAGGATCTAAGCAATGTCTGGCACCCTATTAATGATCCTCATCTATAATTATGCATGTGAATAGTCAAGCCATACACTTCTAAAAGGAACTATGATACAAAACATGTGCACTCAAGAAACATGTGCATGCAGTGAGTAAATCAAGACCAAAATGGAGCAAAATGTATGGTGTCAAATGTGTTATCAAGAAAAAGCTCATGGGCTGTGAGTCAACATGGTATGTTGTTTATACAAGATCAGTAAAAGTACATCTTGATAAACTACTATGCAAGAACATTAAGCCTAGATGACAGTGATACAATAGTTCACATATTGAACCTCACAAGATCTTCAAGCTAGCATGCTATCAAAATAGAATGGCAGTGGTTATTCAATGCATCTGCAACCTCAATAACATGGCAACATTTATCCAATAAAAACAAATACATTACAAATGCCAAGCTCATGGTTTCAATGAAATAAACAATGTATAAAACAATATATGTTGCACAACAACAACAAGCATGCAATGACAACAATAACATTGCATGATGTTTGAGCTCAAATTTAAAATAGTAAGTGTATTAATGTATGATCTAATAGCAGTAACCTCATTGATCCATTCTATTATAAAATGAACAGACATGGATCTCAAACCATGATAGCAGTGGTGATTCAATGCATCTACAACCTCAACAACATGGCAACATTGATCCAATAAAAACAAATACATTACAAATGCCAAGCTCACGGTCTTAATGAAATAAATAGTGTATAAAAAAATATATGGTGCACAACAACAATAAGCATGCAATGACAACAATAACATTGCATGATGCCCGAGCTCAAATTCAAAACAGTAAGTGTATTAATGTATGATCTAATAGCAACAACCTCATTCATCCATTCTATTATAAAATGAATAGACATGGATCTCAAACCATGATAGAAACAATGAGTATACATGGCATCACTAAGTTTCCTTGATACTCCACGTCCCTAATTTTGTGCTTTATTTTATTGTAAAATTTAGGCTTATAGGAGATTCCCTAATTTTTTTTACTTAAAGCATTGATATACAACATTCTCAATCCTTGCTTAGTTTGTTCTTTTATTTCCTTGTCTAGTTTTTCATTTCATCCTTTCATTTACTTTTTTCCCTTTAGGATAATAGTCTTAGAGAATTCCATATTCTACAGTTTACCTTATATATTCTTTCATTTAAAAAATGTCTTCCTTTTTAAAAGTGGCGAGTATTTCTAATTCTAATTTCTTCTTGAATTTACATTAATTGGAGATATGGAGATGGCTCTAATTACATTTGTTTGTTTGGTATTTTTTAAGGGGTTCTTAATTTCTATTTTTTTATAATTTAATTCTTTGTAATTTTTAATAATAATGTTTTTTGTCACATTTTTCTTTTTTATTTTAATATTAAAGTACTTGTTATATTTGTTTTTAAATTATAATACTTAATAAATTAAATAATATCTTTATATTTAGAAATTTTATTTTTCTTATTTTATATATTCTTAAAGTTTCATTAAATGTAATTCTAATATCATCTTTCCAAATCTTTAATTCCAACAAATAACATATTTATATCTTATGTTTTAAGATTTTTGTTTCTACAAATCCTTTTTACATATAGAGACAACCAATTATTGTTTCTTTTTCAATAAAAGTGACTAGCAAAGACCAAAATTGGAGACTCAACATGTAAGCATGATAATTACAATCAGTTGTCACCGCCTTGCTAACTTTCACAAACATATTGAAACCCTATCTATATCTGAATCATCTATAGTGAAGCAATCTGGAGAGGAACATCATGTTGATGACCGAATAAAAGGTGAAGGGCTATAAAGCGTTCAAGAGTATTAGACTGAATTTTCATGCTCATTATGTCTTTGAGTCTTTCAATTTCCAAAATAGTATTATCAAAATTATCATGTAAATAAGTCTAGATCGAACAACAAATAACAACTCAACATACTAACCATTAGGATCAAGATCTATTTTTGGAAGAAAACCACCAATAGGAGCATCTCCACCATTCAAATAATAGTTCTCCAAGAAAATTTTCAGGTCTGAGATAGAAAATAGCAATGGCTTCACAAAAGCATTATTCAGAAATGTCTATGCAGGGATCATGTTGCACCAATAATAAAAAAATACAAAAAAATTAAAAATAGTATTATATTTATTTTTTAAACGTAATCAATAATTTTGAACCTTGCATAAACAAAAATCTTAAAATTGAAAATAGTACTATTTTTTATTTTTAATTAAATAATAATTTTAGTCAATGGTGCATCCTAATCCTTGCCTGATGTTGCCACATTATCTAGAACCTAGACCATATCGAGATCAAGGAGAATACCCATAGAGATAGATAAAAAAAAAATTAGAGATCAATTTAGTATAAAGTGCATCCAGATGACTAAGAAACCAATCATTACCAATAACAAACCTAACTACTAATTTCACATGTGTACAGAGGAAATCAAAGACATTAACCCAATTTATCTCTATTATACTCCGAAGGATTTGTGTTTGGATTTTATGGATTTCCAGTGCTTAAGGCATAGATAATCCTAGGAACCCAATTTCACTTCTCTAATTATTTTGACTAATACTTATGGCTAAGCTATAAACAAGATTTTGTTGAAACACTAAGAAAGGTAGTTAGGGATGCCAAACCTTAGTTGCTATAGAACAACTAAACATTTTTAGCTTAAAATCTTTTCTTCAATTTTTTGGTTTTAATGATTATGTTTTACCATATCTACTGGATTTTATATTTACTTGGTAACATTCATGCAAGGCGGAGAACAATTCAAACATGATTTATAAGTATAGGGGTCCAATAAATAAGAAATTTTTACATGAGCTCCTGCCGATCTACCTACATTCCTACAATGTTAAATTGATAGATTTGATCCAGTAGGGTAGGTGTAAGTTGGATGAATACATATACTTGATCATTACCCTCAATCAAAGAATTACAATAGGGTTGATGATGATTTTTTTCTTCCCTATCATCATGTTCTTTGTGAGTGACCACACCAAGAGGATGTCTCTTGAGACGCACCAAGAACAAACCAATTAGGCGAGTTGGCCTATATAATTCTTAACTTTCTCCTACATTAGGATAGGAGGCTTCAAGAAATCACATGCTAAGCTACCAAGGTACCATAGTTATAAGTGTTAGAATACCCTAGACCACTAAGAGATGGGGGGGTGTGGTGAATCAATGGTCTATAGAATTCAATTCTGTTATCAAATAAAACTTAATAATTGATGAATCACATGCATATCTCTAATTATAGTAGAAATATTAACAACATAAAATATAAATTAAACTAGAAGAAGTTGGGACCATATGTGTACATCACATAAAACACATGAGTGGAAAACCCTTAAAGGGTAAAAAAACCACTCTAAAAATCAACTCCATTAAGCTTCACTAACAACCTCACTGATTACAATTTTGGAGTACTAACTCCAAGCCTCACAAGCAATAAAAAAATTTCACTGACTAAACCCTCACCAGGAACCTCACTAGCTACATTTAGGGCACCAACCCCTTTACAAAGTTAGGAGCACCACTTCCAATCAAATAAATACAAATCAAAACAAATACAAAGTGTTACTTTATTTATATAAACCATTGAGCATTCTACCTTTATTTTCAACGCGCATTGAAGGTAACCAACATTCCTTCCATAAAGATGCCAACTCCAAATACAACTCTAACAAAAAAAATTCTATGCTACCATTACTTTATCATAAATCTGTTTGATATTTTTCTCTAAAACCTTGTCTCAATGTATCAACATATTTGTTGTATAAATCTTTTCAACAAAAATATTACTTCTCCTTTTTATGCAAACAATTACCATATAATTTCTCCTTTAGCTCCTCATCTCCATAACACTTTATTCTAATTTTTATCAATGTTATATTTGTAGCCAATCAAATCAACCAATTTTAGTTCAAATCAATACCTGGCTAAGGTAATTAATTTAAAAGGAATTAAATAAATCCTCATTATATCTAATCACTTGCAAAAAGCCTATCTTCTAGCCTAAATTAATCTAATTAATTGGCTATAGTCCTAATTAATTATCTAAAGCAATAAAAAGCTTAAATAATTAATATTCCTATTTTTGAATGAATATATTTAATATAATTCATTTCATTAATTTTCCCCTAAACCCCTAACCTAACCTACCTCAACCACCTTAACCCTGGGTTCAAACCCATTCCAACCTATTCACCCCATGCTAAATCTAATCCTAATCCTAATCCTAATCCCACTCTAACCCACCTCCTAATGATGTCACATTCCTAAATATGTGATTAGGAACTCAACCCACTTGAGAAAGTCAACTTTCTCAAGCTTGACTCTAAACTCTCTCCATGCCTCTTAAATGTTTGCATTTAATGCATATTCCTCAAGCCCATGCTTCCTTAATATTGTTGGCATTTATTCCTCTTACACCCCATTAATGATTTTTGCAACTCCATTAATGACCCTTGTCCCCCCTCTCTCTCCTCATTTTTTCTATAAATAGAAGGGGTTTTTGAGCACAAATAAGCCTTCATATTAGATTGAAAATGCATTGTTATGTTGTTAGGATTTATATAGATTCATGTAACATTTGGTTTTCATATTCATGCATTGTTATAATCTTCATTTCTAGAACTAATATGCATGTTATTTAAATATCTTTCTTGTTTTTAATAGAATTTTTCATGCTAGGTTGTATATGTCACTGGAAAAGGCATAATCTGAGGGTTATTATGTTGTTTTTCACACTCTTCCTAGTTAGAAAGCAATAGGTTGATTTTAGTGGATTTATATGTTTTACTAACCCCCATTTTCACTAACGTAATGACTTATTGAAGTGTTGTGTTGCAGGTAACATGTGCAATATTTCACACACACAATTATCAGTTTTCTCTTTTCTAGGTGGAGCAATAGGCTTACCATCCTTAAATTGGGTACCATAGTGGTAATTTTGCATCCTATTTTGTGGATTGTAAGTATTATTATAGGATGGCTTATTATTTTGTGGAGCCCTATACTCTCTGTACTTAGGTTCCTTTTGACCACTCCTATTAAGGCATGGATCCTCTCTTTTACCCAACTTCCCTGATATCCTTCTGTTCATTTCTATGTTCACAACTGTTTTATAGGATTCTGTTAAAGTCCTAGGATTTTTATCCCTCAATGCATAGCCCATTTTTTAATCAAAGGCATTAAGATAAGTAGCTAGACATACCTTCCAATCCAAATTCATCTTTTAAAATAGCTTATGCATAGCTCACTGAAATCTTGTATTGAACTCTGTTACTTCTTCATTTGAGTTCTTCCTTATGTTGTTAAACTCATTAAGCAAAAACCCCTCATTAGTCTTGTCACCATACTGATCCTTGAAAAGATCAATTAGTCTGTCCATTGTTCCTGAAAATTTTGGCAACTTTTCTCCCATATCCTCTGGTATTACATTAGGATAACCTGGAATTCCAAAGAAAGAAAATTGCTTATACCTTTCGCAGGAAGAGGCCTCCTTTGAAATTTGTCATTCTCCTTGGGAGAAAATAATTTTCTATGGTTTTTGAAAGAAGAAGCCTTATTTTTTGATGTTGTATGGTGCTCTGTATTAGCAAAATAAATTGTAGTTGACTGCAAAAAGTCTTTTTTTTTTCTTTTCTTTTCAATGGTAGCAGCTTCTGCTTCAGATTTTTCTAACATCTTAGCCATAGTTTCTTTTTCTTTTCTAATTTTTTCAAGGTCAATGTCTAATTTGGACATTTGCTCTGTCAGGTTCTTTTGAGTTTTAGGCTTCTCAACTTCTATTTCTGCAACTTTACTCTTTCCTTTATCTTTGAAGTCTTGAGAACCTAACTTTTGGTGGGTGCAAGGAATCTCTTGGTCTCTTCGAGACCTCTCAATATTTCTTGCAACTTGATGTCTTAAGGTTCTTTTCCTATTCTTATCAACATCTTTCTGCTCATGTGTTTTCTTCTTATAATCTTTTTCCCTTTTCATCTGTTGAATAAGGCCACATTGTTTCATGAGGATTCTTTTTTCCTCTGTAAGCTCATCAAAAGGAACTTCCTCAGAATCTGAACTAATTGTATATGTTCCTTATCTCTCACTAGAAGTGTTGGTGACTGCATAGGTGTCTAGTCCAAGACTTGGGGCTTCTAAATACTCTGAGGCACTTTCTTCTTGACTGGACTAGTTATCATTTTTCCTTCTAGTGTTATTCTCTTCACTTCTTGGAGGAGAATCATTGATACTTGCTTGGTTTTTCTTCTGCCTCCAAGACATCATAGTTTTTGAAGTAGTGGGAATCCCACTATCCAACTCAACTTATGGATTATTCTTCATCCTAGACCTAGTATTCATATTTGAAAATATATACTTATTTCTTCAACTAATCACAAAGATTTCACCTTTTAGAGTCACCACCCACACTTGGGAAATATTGAATGTTACTAGAATGATTTAGGTGACTTATTAACTGTAAACTTGACTTATCTTTTGAAACTAGAGATTCTGAATACTTCAAATCAAGACTTTACAATATCTATCCCTAGCGGAGTCGCCAGTTTGTTAGCTCTTTTTCTTGCCGAAACAATTTTAAAATGACAGTATAGTTGTGTACTTGAATGCAGACTCCTATTTCATGCAAAAGAAAGGCTAATTAATGAGGGTATTAGATAACATTTGGGGAAACTATTACCTCCTCCTTCTTTTTTGGGATCCATTGGCTTAGGAAGGTATTACCTATATATGATTACTGATTTACAGTATCTTTTAAGTGGATTATCTTCTTACTGAAATGTTGAAAAGTCTTTTAATGGATCAACAAGTAAATTACTATGCAAAAGACTATGAATACCCTGATACAAAGCTTAATGATCCATACTAGTATTTTGACAAAAAAAATTAGTAAGGTAATAAGGATTCTCATCCTTCTTCTTTTTTCAGTTCTTATGAACTTTAGGAAGGATAACCTAGTTTGATTCTCTCTCAAAGGAATCAGTAGACTGAATTGTATTCCTTGAACACAATTACTTGAATGGAATATTTATTGAAGTGTGAATGATTTGATAAATTAAAATAATGGTTGGACAATGATCAATTACTTATCCAACTATAAAACCAGTGCCTTAGCATTGGACTATGAGTCAGTATCTGGTATAACTCCACAGTAAGGTGATTAACAAAACACATGCAACAAAGAAAAAATGCCTTACAAATTATCCTCTCTCTACAACTATATCATCAGATCCGTAAACTAACTCTAATCTCTCTGGGGTCACTTGAAATAATTAATCCCTCCTTGAAGGAGCTTACAAATGACCGCACAACCACCTTGTGATCAGTATGCTTAAATGCCTTACAAGTAAACATACAAGAGCAATAACCGTAATGAAAAGAGACAATCCAAGATGTAGAAAAGAGATTGCAAATATTTGTATTAATTTCTTAAAGCTTCAAATACATATAGATAGACAAATAATACAAAGGCTCAGACAAATTGTAGTAGTCTACCTTGTAATATATTTCATTGATTTTCAAATTCCAACTTCTAACCCCCTTTTACAATATGATAGAAGAGAACTATATATAGGCCTAAACTATCTTAGAATGCTTAAGATAAGGATGCTACAAGCTTCGGGTGGTTTAGAAAGCCTAACCCTAAAAATTTAGAAAAGACAAAAGATAGGAATGGACCAAGCGGTGGAAGGACAAGAATAAAGAACAAAATCTGATTTGGTTCTTTGTCTTCTTCTGAATTTTGGCGCCTTTGTCTGTATGTGTTCAGGATAGCATCTGATAGTTGAAATAAGATTTAGTGACCACCAATATAGACTAACTTACACTAATCTTTTTAAGATTGCTAACCTCCCTGTGCTCAAAGAGCAGGCGCCAAGTGTCTCTCTACTCCTCATCAATGACATCAATGTCCTCTGCAGCAGCTTTCTTCTTTTTTGGCTTGGTCAGTGTGTCCCATGCTACTACATCATCTTCAATAGGCCAATTAAATCTCTTTATGCTCTCAAGTTGTGCTTTCTGACTTTTCCATCGAGTATCCGTTATACTCTTGACATCTGTTATAAATTTATTGATGTTAGTCTCAGCCTTAAAGGCTTCATCCAAAATCTTGTTGTAACATTCCATATCCAATTCTGCATTGTCAGTAATAAATGTCTCTTTCTTAGGAAGCTTAGCATCAAACTCTATGCTTTGATCTCATTGTCTTCTCCCTTGATCAAAGGAATAAATCTGTTGAAATCTGATCCAAAAAGATTCATTATGGCCTCAATTTGATTTAACTTGCCTTTGAAGAAAGGCAAAGTTACATTTATCTTCTCAATCTCATCACCAACCTCGGTGACTATCTCTGGAAGGTCATTTCTATGTGGTTGCAAAGATGCCAACCTTTCAAACAATTGTATCCGGCTAGACCATGTTCCAAAATAGGGGTTTAAAGTAGAAATAAAACTTGTAACCTTAGCATGCAGAATAGGAAGCTTATTATATGCATTCAAAATCAGATCAGTCTTGTCCTTTAAAATATCAATATTGTATTGAAAGATACTCATTAATGGCCCTAGGACAATCTCATTGTGCTCCATGATCTGCTCCTCTGTTATCTCTGTTTGGACCTCTTCATGTGTAACCTCCTTTGGTGATGCTGGGATAACCTCAGGCTTCTCCATTAACTGCTGAGTCTGATTTCTGATTGTGTTATCCAAAGCATGAATTTTTATTTGACACAATGCCTTGTCTTTCACAATAGCACTGGTCTCTTCTATTAAGGTGTTATGCCTCTGTGATATTTGTTCTATTTTAGCCACATTTAATTGGGCAAAATGTGACAGTACCTATGAGATCTCCATATCATTTGTATTGTTGACAAACCATACCATTTGACCGCCTACCATGTTTTCTTGAATATTCAATAAGGATGGCTTCTGATCCTTAGGAGCTAGGCTCCACATTGCAACAGCCTAGGACTTTGGGTTATAACCAAATCCTTGTATCAGTTCTCCAACCTACACTTCTGATGATAATTTCAAATCTGGTTGCTTCCTTATTTGGTCAATTATAAATGCTGAGGCTAAATCCCAACCCCCAACAAGTAACATCCCATTGGCTTTAACCAGATTCCTTGCTTCCTCTTGAGAAATTTCCTCTATCTCAGGATCATAATCCTGTATAACCTGTAAGGCTTCTTCTGTTACTGGCTCTCCTCCATCTAACTGTAGTTGCTTACCAACTTGTTGTTTATTCCATCTAAGGAAGTCTTTAAATTCATTGGGTTTGATGAATTTGTCATCATCCAAGAATTGTTGTTGATGAATTACCCTTTCATCAATGCATGTTCTAAGAGGAAATTCAATATTATCCTCTTCATCTTGTTGCAACTTTTTTCCTTTTCTGATCTCCTTCCTCAACTGATGGTCATATGGTCTATTACCAAGAATAAGAGCACTGACTTTATCCTTTTTATTCTATCTTCTAACACATATTATTTCCTGGGAAGGCTCTCCAAGTTAAAATTTTTGCCTTTTGAGAGGAGGCTCATTGGTAACCTCAGTTTCTGGGAAATCTGTTAGGTCAATAATATTTTCATCTCTTGCTTGTTCTTCTTTAACTGCCTAATTTACTGGATGGGAAATGGGTGAGGGGTAGCCTTCATCACTGTCATCGTCATACTCTGATTCAGAGTGCCCTGGTTGACCTTTCTTAGGAACTACTAGTGCATCCTCCAGTTGATTACACAGGAAAGTGTGAGACTCAATCATAGCCTCTATCCTCTTTAAATAGGGCAAATCAGGGGAAAACCCCCCAAAAGACAATCCTTTTCTCTTTACCTGCCTTTCTAGGTCCATTAGCCCTTTAATTTTGTTTTCTCTTGAGATCACTTCTTCATCCTCAATGATGTTCCTTATGACATCTTCTTTTATGCACTCTTCATACTCATAAGTATAGGGAATAGTTGGGGTTAAGAGCTTCTTGGCACTTGCAATGAATCCCTCTGTATCTATGTACCTATACAATGTTGCACTCATTCTATAATGGCTTAGCCAATTGTTTATCAAATCTATGGCTCTCTTGCCTATAGTAAATTGATACACTTTTAAACTGTCTGGGAGTGAATGTCCCTTT
Source organism: Thuja plicata (assembly GCA_018584345.1). NCBI lineage: Eukaryota > Viridiplantae > Streptophyta > Pinopsida > Cupressales > Cupressaceae > Thuja > Thuja plicata. The sequence goes on along the minus strand of MU221972.1, from coordinate 592,250 downwards.
CTTGTGAGGAGCCAGATGCTCCTTGTCTGTCAACATATGCTGCCATATGAACTCCATTGCTACAATTCTGGTAGGGATATGAAATGGAAGTATGTGGGGTGGATGTGAACATCCATATACTCTAATCATAGTGAAATTCTCTTCCAAGTAGAAATCTCCCCAGTTGTGATCTCCAGGCCACTTGTCTACATACTCACAAGACCTCAATAATTGCAGCAACTTGGCCAGTAATCTGGTCTTAGTCACTCCTAGACACTGCAATAGTGGATAAACTATCTAGTTCTCAAACACACAGAACTCACAATCTTTGGTAGTATAATTCCAAATTATTATCCAAAATTAGATAAGGTTAGGCTGACCCTGGTGCACTCTTTGTGGCCTCAAATTATTCAAATCTATTATAGTGTAGTTATAATACATTATCAAATGCATTAAGATAGAGTAATGTAAAAACCTAGGCTCCTTCTCTTTATTTTTTATGGCCACAAACCCCTCATGTATTCTATCAATTATATACTAGATATAATCATAGGTGATACTAGCATGGACACCTTGCAAGTCTAGGGTAATAATCAGGACATCTGCAGTAATTCTCTATGTACCCCCGTCCCTTCCTAATACTCTACAAAGTGCAAAAGCAATATACTTGATGTAGTGATTCAAATCCTTATAAGCATAAGGTGCAAGTCCTGTCATGGGGGCAATATAATTCTTAATTTGCCTAGGAATATGCCTCTGTACTAGACTTTTAACTACCCGAGCCTATTTTTCATACCTAGCTTCCATTTTCTTCAAGTCAATCTTTGTTGACATATGGTAGTAAAGGTTGAAGGCTTTCATAAAATATTTTTTGTTTAAGGCCACTAGTATAGTGCCATCACTCTTCTTGATTGTTTTGGAAAGCACATCATAATTGTTGGCTAAAGCTAGAACTAGATCAGTATCTATGAATACATCAGGTACAATTAACTTAGCTAACCCACATGTCCAAGGGTTTGACACAGGTATAGCTTCGTCAGAATTTTTATAAAAATAGTTAAAAAGAGAATAACCTGATGAACCAGGAGTTTTGGCATATTTGATGTATGCTAGGTCATCATTCAGGGCATCATCTTTCAACTTCTTGTTCTATGTCGATCCTGGAAGCAATGTCAAGAATTCATCTAAAAAATTCCTTTTTTCCCTTGGCCTCCTCTTACATTTCTTCACTCTTCCCACTAGTGGAAGCTACATTGACTGCTCTACTCATCATGGCTGCTTGTTTTTATCACAACCTTTCTTACCGATATTGAAGCAAAACTATCACTGGAAACCATTACTTCTGAACTGTTATGCACTGAAAACAATCAAAAGCTCTAAAAATCAACCAATTTCCTTGAATTATGAACTGGAAACCTTAATTGCTTGAATTTTCAAAAGTTGGTAACTCTCTTTTTATGCAAACACTGATAACTTGGCAATTTCTTCGCTCTAGATTCTGAAAGCAATGTAAATGAAAATGAAGCACAATATGATCTATTTATGGTAAAGAATGACCAAAGTACGAAACTCATAATTGGGTAATCCCATCACTATTGCCTTCAATTCAACATACTATGATATCAATGCTTTCCTAGTCGTAGCCTCTGATTATGACAGGAAGTCGAATTCAAATGAGTGCATAATTGATGAAAATCCTTATTAAATTTGACAAGAGGTTAATTTCTATTCTGATTGGCTGATCCTCAGACACCTCGGCTACCTTTCCAAGCTGTCATAACTTCGCTACATCCTTATTGGCTGATTACTTTTCCACTTTGGCGCGTCAGCATCCGTATTAACTTTTACCATGCTTAACTTTCACTTTTCCTTATCAGCGACCTCGCGACTACCACTTTTCTCCATGTCGCTGAGAAAAATCCTTAACTGTGATCTCTTTCTGAGACTTGGCGACAACACATAATATTAACTTTAGTTCTACCTTTAGTTTCTTTTGGCGACCTCGCGACTATGAAAAGCTAAGTCGCTAAAAGATTTCTTTTACTCTGGGTTTATTCTGAGACTACGAGATCACCATTGATTTCCTTTTGATCTAACGCCTTTCGTCAAGTCTCGTAATCTTTTGGTATAACCATAAATTGTTCTGAGACTTCGCAATATAAGCTTTATCTCTTAATCCCTGAATGAATTATCACTTAAATATTTTAACTGGAGACTCAGCGACCAAGCTTTTAATACCTTTGCTTTTACATTTTAATTCTTTCTGGAGACTACGCAACTAGAACTTGTCTCATTGTTGCTTAACAATTTTCACTTTATCAAATCCATTAAGAGACTCCCCAACTACCATTGATCTTTCTTAGGTCAACATCTGATGGCTAATACTAAGTCTCATAATCTTTATATCAAATCTTAATATGTCTTGAGACCTGGCAACTAAAGCATAATGTAACATTTATTTCCTTCGGTCTCTTAGTCGCTAGAAGAAAATACACCTAGCCATTTTATTCGGAGACTACCTGACAACCATTGATCTTCAACCTGACAACATCTGACGACTTCCACTAAGTCTCTTAATCTTTTATGTAAACCCTAAATTATCTTGAGACCTGGCGACATACCTTTTGTCTCATAATTGCTGAATAACTTTATTGTATTAAAAATTAATCAGAGACCACGCGACTAGACCCTTTGTCTTTATCATACTTATCCAAGTGTCTCAATATTATTCCTTGTCTCCTGATCACTGAATAACTGTTGACTTTTCAAATGCTATAAACGACTTCACACCATCCATTGGATCTTACTCTGATTTGACGGTTGTCTCCAAGTCTCACAATCTTTTTCTTAACTCATCTTTTATTCCGAGACTTGGTAATGACACTGCTTTTAAAACTAATTTTCAACCATATTTTATTCAGAGATAATGCGACTGTTAAAAATCCATGTCGCTGAATGATTTACTAACTACAAAGTTTATTAGGAGACTTCTCGACTACCATTGATTTCCTTTTGATCTGAACGGTTGTCGCTAAATCTCTAGTTCTTTCACTTAATTCACATCTTATTACGAGACCTGGTGACAACAAATAAACCTTTAAGCTTTTGACTTAACACATACCCCGAGTTATATCTGGAGACAATGTGACTGAGAAAACTCAAAGTTGTGATATAAAAGTATTAACCCTGATCTTATCCAAAGACTATCCGACCACCGTTGATCTTCTTTTAGATGGACGGTCTGCGCTAAGTCTCGCAATCTTTTAAGGATATTCCTTTTCATTGAGAGATAGCGCGACAAAGGCAACCCACTGAGTCTCATAACCATATGGAATATTCTATTTCTTTCATGAGACAAAGCGACTATGATAAAAGCACATGCATATTTTTAGGACTTAAGTGCCAAAAAGTAACTTCAAAATAGAACCTGTTTAAGAAATTTAGGGGTTTTTTGCATTTTCACATAGAAATAACCCAAGGGCTTAGGGTTTTAAGCATTTTCAACTAGGTTTAGGGTTAAAACCTTTATTTGTAGAGGCCTATAAGCAATTTCTACCATGACTTCAACTTTCTGAGCATTAGAGAGACAAGAAACTTCAAAAAATTTATAGGGTAAACTCGAAACAGGAAATACAACCAACACAAGGCTTACCAAACTCAAATGTATTTAGGAACACTTTAGACCCACTGAACACAACATGTAGACACCCTTAACAACCTCAAAAAACTCTAATTGCTTTAACTTTCATACTTCCTACATTGACAACCATGATGGTTATTGGCCCATCATTTCAATATAACGAGACATAACTCTTGCTATAGGGAAGAACTATGATACCAAACCACATTTCAAGATACCATGTTTGACAACTCAAAGCATATGCATAATGATCAACAAACTCCTTCGCAACACTTGAGTAAAAATATGACTGCAACTATTGTACCTACGCCTAATTACGCCTCCTCTACAAGGAAACATTAAAAATATCTAACTCCCAAACACCAATTTGCATTCCAAGAGTTACTACAAGTTTTAAAACAACATTGATCGATAGGATCATCATTACAACCAGTCAACCTCTACTTCTTTCAAAGAGATCTTATCATTGACCTGACATATATGGACAAAAGTTACACAATAGGCCTGCCTAGAGCATCAACATTTTATCAGGTAACCTCCATATTGGTGTAGGAGCACATAGCCATGGAGATGTTAACGAGGTCAAACTATATTTTTCCTTCTTTGTAATGTTCCATTAATGCTTTGTAGGGTCGTAAGGACCATTTGTATCAAAACAACTCAAGTTGTAAGGTTGGATGAGCCATTTTGTTCAAAATCACCTATAAGATCCATGCAAAGTCTAAGTTGGTCAAAGGGTCAAAATGTCAAAAAAAGGGTTGAAAAAGTTGTAATCAGTCACATTAAGGGGTAGAAGCAAAATAATTTTTCACCCCTAAGGACAATTTCGGGCATTCATTCGCGTTATACTCGGCTGAGTCCCACACAACCGATTTTACGTGGGCGCCATGCGATGCTGAGTGGCGCCTACGTGGCCAGGGACTCTCGGCCGAGAGCTACTCGGCCGAGTATACCAAAATTTTTAAAAGCCCCAAAATAGCCCACTAGCCCCTCATTTTCACATTGAGGGGCTAAGATTCAGTGTGGAGGTGAGGAAGAAAACTCGGCTGAGTTCCAGGTAGGTCCCATTTTTTTTTTTTTATAAATGTTTTACTGTATTTATGAATATATATAAAATGATTTTTTTTTATCTAGCATTATAATGTAATTGTTTTTTTCTTCATTTTCTAGAAATGAATTTTTTTAGGTTGAATAGAATTGATGTTATTTAAAAACATTTAAACGCAAACCCAAACTTAAACACAGACTCAAATTTACACATTATTTACCCAAAATTTTGAAACATAAACACAAACCCAATTCCAAAATTCTGAAACATAATCGCAAACCCAAATCTAAAATTATGAAACATTTATATGTAAAATTAAAAGCCTAAAATCATATAATTTAACCAAAACTTAAACTAAAAGCATAACTAAATTGTTTCATGAATCTAATTAGTCTTTAGTCATCTGAAGCAATCATTATGTAGGGAATTAATTTAGGATATATACATGACTATATATATTACTTGAGAATGTGCCAAAAATATTTTTGTCACAACTTGATCATTCTAGACATTTTCATTACATACACAATTTTCAATATTAATACATAACAAAACCCTAGAAGTTTTACATACTAGGTTACATAAATCAATTTGTATATATATTAAAATCTTAAAATCACTTAAAAGTTATGTACATGTGGAATCTTTTTTTGATGTATCTATGCTTAAGGGGATGTCATGAACATTTTTGTTCAGATGGACATACATATATATTGTGTACAGATATTTATGTTAATACATGTACATGTGTGCAATTTTCATTGTTTAAAATTTCTAAACTTTTGTTTAAAAAAATGTTTCATGTTGAAGATGTAAATTGAATTTGTTTAAAATTTAAATATGTATGTAGATCTGGATATTTTTAAATTTTTTAATTTAAAAACATGTTCTTTTTCAACACATGTACATGTATATTTAAATTGATTTCCTACTAAATGTACACATGTATGTGCCCACTTGCAGTGAGTGCACTTTTTATCTCTAGATATTACATTTCTACATCACATGGCTTCTACTGGTTCAGACCCTAGCATTCATGGTAGTCAAGCCTCATGAGCATCGTCAGATTTCCATAATACCCCACAGAGTTGTGATAGTCGCAGACATGAGACTATCATGACGATGCACGCCGCTCTAGCTGCGCTAGAGAGGACGTTGCAGAATAGTGCTACCCTCCCTAATAGGGAGAAATTGATTTCCATTCATACAGAGTTGAAGAGTATGATTCAGAAGGATGAATCATACAATCCATATGATGATTCATCTATTGATTCTTTTTACCATAGCCTATCTAGCACTGTTACAGGTATTGTCGGTTGGAGGACAATTGATGGGGATGTTACTGTTACTTAGGTTAAGAACATGTTTGGGACCCATTACATAGATAAGAAAGTGGTTAGAGCATATAGGGTCACAAAATGTACAGATCAATTAGTATCTCCTTTTATATATCTCAGATGGTTGTCGGCCCATCATATGTGGCCCCAAAAGGATGAGGTACCCTTATATTTTTGCAAACAATTGTTTGTAGAGTTCCATTTAGGGTATGATGTTGATTAAAAAGATTTACGACCTGAAGCACCACAACCCCCTAGTAAGAGGGCATTGGTGGGTCAAAACCTTTTGGCTCTTCCAAAAGGTTTGGAGACCTACACTGGAACTGGACAGGTTGCTGCTGACGATGCACACGTAGATATGTTTTCTAGCATTGCCACCATCGCGACTCAAGTCGATGAGTTGTCATCTGATTGTGTGGGTAGGTACATGCTTAGATCCCGGATGAGCGCAGGCGTTGATCCTACTAGACCATTTTACGATCCATACATCTGATATGATCTTCCCACTCCATATGAGATATTATGGCTACCAGAGGATCGTCTGCGCGACATGAGCTCCAGTTTAGTCAGTGATCTCCTTGCAGCTTACCAGCACATTTCTACGACACATGGGGTTCCTCTACATGATATTTCTATATTTGTTCGAGGATACCAGGCCTCAAGATCCTACACATGCAGTAGTCGAGGACAAGGAGATGTAGAGGTAGGTACCTCTAGACAAGACGATGTCCAGATACATCCTACAGCTCCACGACAAAGTGTGGATGATCTTACACCGCCTCGACAATATACACAGGCTCCCCTATATCAGACACCTACGACCTCCCGATTTCACACTGGATTCTCAGATTTTCTTATGGATGAGGGCATTGATCTTGAGACAGTGTCCTACATTCTTCTGAGTTATCTGACATTGGACGTGCATTACACCAAGTACACTTGAAACCATTTAATTTCAAGTTTCAAGAACAATCAAGTAATTTTGTATTTAATTTATTTATATAAATTTCATTGATATATATAAATTTAACTATATATATTTTAAATTAAATGGAACCAGGTACAGGACACTACGAGGGGCGCTGCATATGGAGATTTAGAGGAGCCTGTTGATCTGATTCATCAGGATATAGAGGTAAAATTTAATTTAAATTATTTTTAAATAGTTTATTCGTTTTAAGCTTAGTCTGGATAAATATAAATTAATTAAATTTGTTTTAAAATTGTTATACATATTTGTACATATACAAACTCAGGTCCATCGGGATGACGATCCACATAGGCCTGCACAGAGTGGTGATCATGGCGGTTATTGATCTAGATTTACACATGAGAGATCTGTATTATATATACATGCACATCTAATTTACATTGATATTACTTTGATACATTGATATTTAAAGGTCCATTTACATTGTTATGTTGATCTATATATCTAGATATTTGTATATTGTTACATGCATATTTTATGTTGACATCTAGACATTTACATTGATCTATGTACATGTGTTTTTTATGTTGATGCATTGATATTTACAGGTCCATTTACATTGTTATATGTTGATGTTGTACATGTATTTTTATGTTTTATATGTTGATCTATATCTAGACATTTGTACATTGTTACATGCATGTTTTATGTTGACATCTAGACTTTTACATTGATCTATGTACATGTGTGTTTTTTACGTTGATACATTGATATATACAAGTCCATTTACATTGTTATATGTTGATGAACTGTACACATGTATTTTTTATGTTTTATATATTGATCTATATCTAGACATTTGTACATTGTTACATGTCATTGTTTTATTTTGATCTATATATATATAAGTCCATTTAGATTGATGTATACATATTTTATTTTAAACTAACCTTAGAGCTTGAGTTATGTACAAATTTTCAATAGATAACAATAATCAAGATCAAAATCAATCATAATCAATCTTTAGTAGACTAATAGATAACAAAATGAAGATCAAAATCAATCATAATCAATCTTAGAGCAAATTACACATGTAAATTTCAATTTCAAACTTCAAACTTAAATTAAATTCAAAACATAATGA
>MU221972.1:550227-580672 GCA_018584345.1 Thuja plicata | reverse complement strand
CATCCTAGGTGGCATGCCTTGTTGGCAACCAAACCTCCAAAAACACACCAAATCATCAAGTTGCCACTTCTACTGGTTTTTTCTCTACTGAAACTAAACAATGTCAAAAAACTAAAAGTACCCTTTTTCTAGATCTCGGAACTACGATTCTTGACATATGATTTTTATGTTGTTTCGACTACATAACATTGAACAAATTTGTTAAAAATTGCATGTAGGTTATTAAAGCTTTTGGAAGTCGTTGATTCAGATAATATAAAAAAATACAAAATCAATTCAAATTTTTTTTAAAATCATAGATAACACTAGAGAAGAGAGTGCTCTTCAATAATATGTAAATTTATTTGGTTTTTGGTATAGTTTTGATAGGGGAAAAATGGCGGGAGAAAAAAACGGTTGATTTCAACTAAGTTCGACTTTGAATACTTATAACGGGCAAAGTATACATCGAAAAAACTTCTTTTTTTTTTTTGGCAGTAGCTATACATGTCATCTAAAGCATATTCTGAAATTGGAGGAAAAACTAATGTTTTACTTATAATGATTTGGCGGGAAGTAAACTCCCTGATTTACAGCATTTTTCACGAAATGAAAAATAGACCTTAAAGTTTCAAAAAACATAAAAAAATAAAATTATAGGCATATAATTCAGCCTATTTCACACATTTCATCAGTTTACATCATCTTCAAATTCTCAACAGAAATGTGAATTTTATGCCCTTGAAGTTTTACAGTTTTGGTGTTGTTGTCCTTTTCCTTTGTAAAAGGGTGACAGATTATTGTGCTTTTACCCTAAGTCCATTTTTTCGTGTTCTTGAAATGTTTTGTCACAATTGCAAAAGTTGCAACATTGCAAAAAAAGTGCAAGAAAAGTTGCAAGAATGTAGTCCATTGGTTGTAGAGTTGGTTGGGCGGTTAGAGGGATTGGAAAAGGTTTATAATGCAATGCTTGGTTGAGATCAAAGAGAGAGCAGTTTCGAGGGGATTGGGTAAGGCAAAATCATGAAACCATCAAACTGTCATGCCTTTTTGGAGGTCTATAGTTGTTGCAGAGCCACATAGGCTCATCCAGTGTTGTAAATTCAATCTTTTTTTGTTTATGAATGATAGATTAATGAATGTTCTTCCGTTTGCATCCATCCTTATGTATTTTCATGTAGTGTTTTATGAGTTATGATTGTTTTTCTAAAAAATGTCTAAGACCTCCGTGAGGGTAAACAAACAACTTATAGATTCTATATCTCCTAACTCAACCATTTGAAAAATATTATTTTTGGTGAAATGAAGGGTATATGGGTGTACTTTATTATTGCAAAGTGACAGGTGTACTTTATAGATTTTTTTACAATAAAATAGAATGTGAGCAATATCTCACCTTCGTCACAAGAATGATTCCTATGAAGTAGCTTCTACATTCTTATTCACGATATTGATTGTACTTTAAGAACTCATTTTTAAACTTATTAATACATCTACCATAGTGTACTCAAGTAAGATAAAAAACACAATGCTGTAAATAATGTTTATTGTTAAGGTCAACAAAGAACTAGATCACCATACCTAATTTTAGTAGTCTGCCTTCCTTCCACTCTCTCTTGCCACTATTGTGATTGTCGTCACGACGTGTTGTTCCAATGTTGCACCCTGACTTTTTCTTTGGTTTGCCCACTGTTTCTCTTTCACCTCGTCATGTTTTCCTCTGCCACTGCTAATCCACTCCGCACAAAATTACCCCCACTAATTAGAACTTACTTTTGTAAACAAAAAAAATGGTTCTAATTTCTCACTACCATTGTGAAATCCAATAAAAAACCAAATAGAATAATAAGATACATACCAATAAAACCTTTTAAAGTCGACAAAGAACTGAATCATAAAACCTGATTTTAGAAGTCCAACTTCCTTCCATTGTGATATCTTGCCACTCTTGCAATTGTCGTACGACGAGGTTTCCCACTGTTTCAACCCGTCTTATCCTTTGGTTTTCCCACTGTTTCACTTCCACCACGTTGTGTTTTCCTCCGCTTCTGCTAATCCACTATGCACAAAATTCCCTCCTTTACTTACAACTTAGATTTGTAAACAAAAAAATGGTTTTAATGTCTTAATACAAATGTGAAATACAATAAAAAAACAAATAGAAGAAGAAGATACATACAACAAAAGAAGAAGAATCTCCCTGATAGGGTTAATGCGACAAATTTCTTCTCACACACTTTCTTCACCAGCTCTACTTTTCTTGCTTCTTGTTCTCTACAGATGTGTTATCTTATACATCAACAATAAATGCCACACTTTGAATGCCTTGATTTCTTCTTCTACCTCCTCTCCAAATAGTTCATAACTAGACGACTATATTAGGGTTTTTCGTGTTATAACGTCCATAACGTGCGTTTAGGGCTTTTGATATGGATAACACGACATGCCTTTTCTTCTAAAAGCATTCCCACAATTTCTTGTGGCCACACGATTGACTCAAACTATGATTTCTTCATGACCACACAATTAACTTCACCGCTTTGTCTTGACTATGACATTTTCTTTTCCCGTTGTCCGCACGGTTGCAACTGACTGTACCCCTCTCTCCTAGCGGTCACATCTTCTTTTTCGACGACTAACTATTACTATTTTATGCTTTTGCTGTCGTAAAAGTTAACGCCACTTTTATAAGAGTTAACAATGTTATCTTCTATTTCCCTCTCGTCTGTTCCACGCGCCCGCTGGTATCCACCGCAGACTCTATACTGTGCATCCATCCTATGTGTTTGGTATGCCATGCCATATCTTTTGCGTCTACCATGTCGCTTTTCACGCGAGGATAGACGACTCCCTTTTAAACAACATGAAGTCTTTAATATAAAGTGACTTTCTATAACCAATCACATTATCAATATTTGTTTACCTAAAAAGTTAGAACTTACTTAACAAAAAGTAAATATTTAGTTTTTAGTTTGGATAATAAAATAAAATTTTAACCTATAATATACTAACAATCAACAATAACTATTTAAAATTTTTTAATTACAATAACACTTACATAAATAATAATAACTTAAAAATTTCTACAACGAGGAAAGCAACATACTTGCCCTTTACGTTTGGATCGTCGTGCACAGGCTAGATACCTTTACATTTAATTTCGCTATTTTAAAATAAAAATATTTATAGAAGATGCTCTTCGAAAAAATCTAATAGCAGGTTGGATTTTCTATGCTGGGTATTTATTGAATTGCCATTGAATTAATATCTGATATGAATGAAGTGAGGTCATTAACTCGTGGAGAGAAGCATTTTCAAAGGAAATAAATTAGCAATTTAAGGGTTTTGTAAGCTTAGATTCCAAGCAAAGATGCAGCTGGAATGAATGATAAGACAGATGATGTAAAGTGGTCTGGGGCTGTTCTTTGTGCAGTCCACACTTCGCAAACAAGGATTACAAGGTATGTATACATTTTTTGATGGATTCCAATGTGGGTATTTACTTTATGCATCTGTAAGAGGTTTTTCCTCTTTATCTCGCGAGGGAGTCTGCCAATCTGACCCCATGTATATTTGTGTGGGAAGATCTTTGTAGCTTGGCTTATTGATTGTTTTATTTATACCTCGGCATACGCTTATTGCTTGTTTTGCTCTAATCAACTACCATTCACTCTGATATGGGTATCTGTGTTTTTCTTGCATCTCAATTTTGATGCTTTTCTTTTTAATTGTTTATTTTTTCTCTGTATTTGTTACTGGCAAATTTCCCTTGCTGATTGCCACCCAGGGATTGCACCTACCTTCACTACCCAATGAGTTGCATTTTTTAGTTTTATTTGCTCATTCAATATTTATAGATATGCATCTGACATTCTTCTAGGTGTTTGAACAGGAGTCCGCTATGAAATTGTGAAATTTAGTAGTCGAGCTCATCCCATTTGATTCTCAATTTTTATGTTCTTCGTTACACTGGGGTGATTAATTTCTTGCTTTCTATGTAGGACGCTCTTGACCTTGTTGTAATTGTGGACAGATGTGCCCGCAATTCTGTTATTCGAAAAAAAATTGAGCACGATCCAGGCTTTACTAGACCTTCTATATTAATTGTCCTGTTTGTACCGGTGGATAGGGGTAATGCTTGTTTCACGTGAGTTCAATCATGACCGGGAATTATGATTTGGGCTTGAGCTTTTGCTTTCAAGTTTCAACAGATCTGTGTCAACTGCCTTCCGTCTTGACAACATTTTGGTGTTTTTTCTCGCCCTTTACCTTCTTGCGTGGAATAATCTGGATGGTGCAAGTAGTTCTGGTCAAATTTGCTTGTATTTTTGGTATTGTAGGAAGTTGTAGGCATGAGCTTTACGTGTTGATGACCTGCCGTTTCTTAACTGCATGAGATCTGTAATATGTATATTTCTGAACCTTTTTTGGGGGCCTCGTGTATGTCTCTGGATGAACAGTTCGGTGTCTTTCTTTACTAATTGTTTTCTTTGCATGTAGGCGGACGAGTGTTTCTTATTTTGTTTGGGTTTAATCATTGACCGGGAATTCTGACATGGTATATGATTCTCTATATATGGATGTTCATGGATGACTGTATGGCGATTGATTGACCTTTGTTTTCCTGTTATGCGTGTAGAATATCTTGATGATGTGAGTGGCTGAGGCTGAATGTGCAGCAGTTTGGCATTCTTAGAAGTTTTGAGCATGATGGAAGCTTTACCAGATCAGTTGGTGTGGGAAGTACTACATCGGATTAAGAACACATCAGAACGAAATACTGCTGCCCTAATCTGCAAAAGATTTTATCAAATTGAGAGAGAACAACGGGAATACTTGAGGGTGGGGTGTGGTTTAAGCCCCGCAAATGAGGCATTATCTGCACTTTGTATGCGGTTCCCTAACTTAGCCAAAGTGGAGATAGTGTATTCTGGATGGATGTCAAAGTTAGGCAAGCAGTTGGATGATGAAGGCCTTAAAATTATTTCACAGCGTTGCCCTGGCCTCATTGATCTAACTCTCAGCTTCTGCACGTTTATTACTGATGCGGGTCTAGGGTATCTGGGTTCTTGTAAAGGGCTTAAAGCATTGAGACTGAATTTCACTCCAGGCATAACCGGTTGTGGAATACTGTCTTTGGTTGTAGGATGCAAAAATCTGTCAACGCTTCATTTGACCAGATGCCTCAATGTGAGTAGTGTAGAATGGCTTGAATATCTGGGTAGGCTTGAAAGTTTGGAAGATTTGGCAATCAATAACTGCCGGGCTATTGGAGAGGGTGATTTGGCTAAGCTGGGTTGTGGTTGGAGGAAGCTGAAACGACTACAATTTGAGGTTGATACAAATTACAGGTACATGAAAGTGTATGGCCGTCTAGCTGTTGAGAGATGGCAGAGACAGTGGGTAGTGTGTGAGTCCTTGGAGGATTTGAGTCTTGTTAATTGCCTCATTAGCCCTGGTAGAGGACTTGCGTGTGTGCTTGTAAAATGTCAAGCTTTGCAAAAGCTTCATCTTGATTTGTGTGTTGGGGTGAGGGATAATGATTTGATAACTCTTGCCCAGCAGTGTACAAAGCTGAAATACTTGTCATTACGAGTTCCTTCAGATTTCTCAGTTCCCATCCTGATGAGCAATCCACTGAGATTGACAGATGAGACTTTGAAGGCCATTGCACAGAATTGCTCTGAGCTAGAATCTGTTTCAATAGCATTCTCAGATGGAGACTTCCCTTCAATGTCTTCCTTCACACTTTGTGGTATCCTTTCAGTGATTGAAGGATGTCCAATCCGGGTTTTAGTGCTTGACCATGTATATTCGTTCAATGACAGTGGTATGGAGGCTCTCTGTTCAGCTCACTTTCTGAATATTCTCGAACTTATACAATGCCATGAGATTACCGATGAGGGGTTGCAGCTTGTCAAACATTTCCCTTGCTTAAGCATCATTCGACTTGCCAGATGTTTGGGTGTGAGTGATATTGGATTGAAGCCTCTAGTGGGTGCTCATAAATTGCAGTTATTAAAGGTGGAGGACTGCCCCCAAATTTCTGAGAGGGGGACTAAAGGTGCTGCAAAGGTTGTCTCTTATAGTCAAGATCTCTCATGGATGTACTGATACGGGAGTGTTGACAGGGGATTATTGATCAATGTTTTTCAGAATGGTAGAATATTTCTACAGAGACAGTAGCATCTCAAGTTCAATCTCAAGTCAATCAATGCTCAGTTATGTGCATATTATCCAATAAAGAGCAAGTTTGCTGATAGAAATGAATTCTTCTTTTATCCATAAGACCATATGACAGCGTACATAATTAATTCTTTAGTTGGCTACCTGTTGGAATATGGATGGAGAGATTTTTCATGTCGACACCTATGCAGGTCTGTCGAGTTTGATAGTTGCTTTCTTATATGCCAGACTATATAGTGCATCTCTGAGGATCATATTCAAGCTTTAATGTAAATACCTTTACCAGTGTAGCTAGTGTGGTTATTTGAAACAGTTACTTTCACAGCCAATTTTATAATAGCTGAAACCTAAACAGCTATGTATTGTTTGTTGTACATTGTATTTATTTTATTTATTGACAAGTTATATGCCTATTTATTCAAGGATCTGAACGAAGGCATGTTTTGACAAGGCATTGCTACAATTAAAAGCTTTGAACTTTTCCCACAGAAAGATCTACCAGAATATAGAACCTAGTTCTCGTGATTGCAGATTAACAAGATTTTCTTCTATTTGAACTTTAGATGATTTGTCCTTAAGTACAGATGAAAAAGATTCATTGTTTATAATAAATTTTTATAGTTTATAAAGCTCCTGGATAATTGTAAAACTGTCACTATTTTTACCTTAACGACATTCAGATCACACTCCTTGAACCATCATCAGGAAGTCCAAGGCAAGTGATTCTGAAGAAAGCAAAAACTAGTCTGTGACTCTTTCGTATATAATGCTAAAGATGCAAAGGATGGTTACGCAGGGAAAACAGGAGGTTTTTAAAGTAACAGTGGGTGGGTTGACCCAAGGTTGTGACATGAGGGAGCCCCAAAAGTGGGGAGGAAACATCAATTGTGGTGAGAAATGTAAATAAGTTAGCTTGAAATATAAGGAACTTTAAATTATGTAAATGGAGGAGTGATGCTAAAAAGTTAATACATAATAACAGTGATATAAGGAAGGTGGCAATCAAGCAAGAAAAAGTTGTGAAAGATAAATCCATATTAAAAGTGATCTAAAGTTACAGTTAAACAAGAAAAAGTACCAATCATTCCTCTCTTATGTTTCCTATTTTGGGTACATAATTTAATTTTTTACTTGTACTTCAACCCAACTTCATTTAAAATCTCTTTTCCACACTTTATGCCCCCCCCCCCACACTTTTTGGGCTCCCTTCATGTAGCAACCTTGAGTCAGTCTGGCCCCCAACCATGCCCGTGGCAATCCTCTCCTGCATTTCCTTCAACAACCTTGGCATCCTGAGCAGTGAGCACTATATAGGATTGACAATTTGGTTGGCTTCTGCTTTCTTCACAATCTTTTGCTTTGGACTTCCTGATGATGATTCACAGAGTGTAATGTGAAATTTCAAAAGAAAACATTGCTACACAGTTTTATCCAGAGGCTTTACAAAGATACGTAAATGGATTGTGAAAAATTAATGTTCTGAAGTTACAAGTTTCCTACAAGTACAGCAGATTTATCATGATATGTTTCAAGTTTTGGAGTCATATATGTTTAATTTTCATTTTATTGTTTACCATTACTTTAGGAGGATTCTATGGCTGTCGATGCCACATTAAAACCACTGAGTAGCTGATATATGTAAAAGTTTCTCTAAACTGCAATCCTTTGAACTATTTTGTTCATATTATCTTACTTAAGCAATGCCTATAACTGAAATTAAACAAAAATTGAAATTTTGAACAGTGTGTTGGGCTTTTGCAAATTAGAAATCTTGGATGGCTTCATGAAGGTAAGTGCTATTATATCCTTCTTCTAGGGTTTCTGACAGCCAAGCTTGCCAAGAACAAACGAAATTCTTGTATTAATTTGAAAACAGATTTGATTCCCAGAAATGCATGTTGAACGCTTAAAACATTCTAGCAGTTTTAAGAATTTCTTTGGCCAATGTGGTTTGATATTCAGTCACGTGGGTGTTATTGCACTACAGTATGTGTTGACTGTGAGCCAACTGATTTATGGTTTAAATGTCATTATTGAGGAAAGCTGGTATAGACAAGTTTCCTGCATTGAAGGAAAGCTGGTATAGACAAGTTTCCTGCATTAAAGGAAAGCTGATAGGAAAACATTTGTTGATGAAAGTTGCTAAGTATTCAAATTTTGAGTTTACTGCATTTAAGTCTTCCTCAGCCATTTTTCACTCCGGTAATCAATCCCATCCTGAAAGCCACTTGTGTTGTTTTAGCTCAAGCTTCATTCCTGCAGATAGATTCTTCCTATGATGGCAGTTGTTAATTGATGACATGGAAGATTTGTCAATTTTGTTTCATTTCTGGATCCATCATATTTTTATGTACTGCAATGCATCTTTATAGCCCCCACAGTCTATTCCTAGTGGCAAAAGCTAATTATATTTATAATTCAAATTGCAAATGGGAGATGGCAAACTTTCAAATATTTTATTATTTTTTCTAAAGGGCCACTGATTTTATTGCACCATCAGCAAATACATCAAGCAAACAAGGATCTAATAACCCGAATAATTTTAAGTTAAATTGATTAAAGATAGCATAATCTTCACTAGAAAGAAAGGGCGTTGGTCTGAAGGAAACAAACAATTTTACTACAGAAAGTAGATCTTCATCATGTCAATTTAAGTTTCAATCCAACTGTGAAAGCCCTTTGTGTTGTTTTAGCTCAAGCTTCATTTCTGGATAATAGTATATGGATTTTTCCTGTGATGACAATTATTGATTGATGAGATGGTATGCTTGTCAATTTTGTTTCAGTTCCAGATCTATCATATAATTATTTGTTGGAGCATCATTATAGTCCCCACGGTCTTTCGTAGTGGCTAAAACTAATTACATTTAAATAGTTCAACATGATTCAAATTGCAAATAGGAGATAGCAAGCTTTCAAATGTTTCTTGTAATGTGCCCTGGATTTTATTTCACCACCAGTGAAATACATTAAGCAAATGAGAACCTTGTAACCCAAATACTTCAAATTGATGAAAGACAGCATAAGTCCTCAACAAAGAAAGGCGTTGATGTGAAGGGAACAACCATTTCCACTACAGAAAGTAGATCTACATCAAATATTTCAATTTAAGCTTCATCGTGTAAAGACCAACCAAACTCCGGTAATCCAGTATAACAAGTGCGATTACATGGTGACTTGGAATCAGTTAATAACTTGAGGAGGCAGATTGATTTGTATTTGGAGACCAGACTGGACAGTCTCGGTGACTTCATGGAGTCTTGCAAACTTGGTACCAGGATTTCAATTAGACATGATTTATTTAAATGCATCACTTTGGGTGCTTTTTCTACATTTGCAACTTTCTCCCTATTCCTAATATTATGGAAACACAAGCTTGGCTCCTACAACAACTCACCCTCACTTGGTCACAAACATTTCTGATTAGAGATAGATTGTAATTTGTAAATTGAGAAAGGTTATAGACTTATAACTATAATATTACTAAAAGCCAACTTCTATGGCATCTCTTTACTATGGAAATGATCCCTAATCCAAGCCAAGTCTTTGAGGTGTGGTTGAGCACCCAAGAACTCAGCGTCTGTCCTCCTCCAGTTCCATTAAAGAGAGGGAGGAAAATAGCAGGAGAGGCAATCAAGTGCTGCTTCTTTACAAGATATCCTGCTAAATGTACTATTTTATCACCCTTTACAAGATATCTTGTTATATGCGTTATTTTATCAGCTTTTAATGCATTGATAGTATCAGAAGGAAAGTATCTTTTGATTAGATTCACGTATATGTGATTTATATTTTGTATATTATAATTGATGCATATTGCACAATCCCGGTCATAATGGTGCCTTCCAAGCCACGTGAGAGTGGATTGTAATTGAGGAATTAACTTGTAACAATGCTTCACTTTGAGTGCATTTTCCACATCATTTGTGAAATTCTCTCTGGTGTTTGTTATTTGTTACTGAAACACAAGGAGTCATAAAATTAGATCAGCTCTCCCTTATTTTCACAATTCAATCTATGGAAGTATTTGGTCTATGCTTTGAGAAAGGCAGATTGGTAAGATTAAGAAAAGATGCTATGGTGAACAGAAAACTTGAAAAATATCAAAATGAGTGCCTAAAGACACCAGTAGTTTAGACCAATGTTTCTTGCTATAAGATTACTGTAGCTCAAGCCAGAAAGTAGGGCAGAAATACCCCCGGGGCCTCATTTGAGTCACATAGCACCAGATGAAACAATATAAAACTAGGCAAGCCAGCTATGCTTACTCAAAGTCCCAACTAATAGAGTTCCAAAATCAAAAGGAGACAGCTTCAGGCTAAAAAGTGGACCCCTAGGTTGAATGTGTGAGGGAAGACTGGGGAGGGCCAGATGTCATGCCCCGCCAGAACTCTGCCCTTACAAAACAATCTACAGCTTGTAGTAAATCTAACCGCAGTGTATATTCATTTAAACTTGGACGAGAGCATATGGGAGGCGGCCTAGACTCGAGGAAGAGGGCCGACCAGTTTAGTGATATACAACTATTCCGACCAAGGATAAATATAAGAGCAATTCATTATAGAGGCCGACTTAGATTAATTATTAGGCGGAGCTATATTAATAGTGGTGATTTGCTTATCGAGGTCGACTCAGATGAATTATTAGGCAGCAATGGTAATTAAGAGTTAAATAATGTCAAACAAACAATAATTATATAAGGCAGCAATTCATCGAACGGTGCAGTTGAAACAAAACAAGGATGTCTCTTGGCAGTGGTTAGCATAGGATGAAAAGGTGGGACTCTTGAAAAGAAAATGGTGGGGTGAAGAGGTATAACTCCATCTCAATTGAAGGTATAAAAGGAGGAACACGTCATCCAAGAAAGGTATCCACAAAGGGTCAAAGATGGAATAATCAAGAAGATAAGTAAGAATAGAATTGAGGATCAGAACTGAGTAAGAGCAAAATAATTATATTATAGAAGCAATTAGATCAATCTATGAGTATATTATAACTATAGGCATATTTATATGTCCATGCTATGGTAATATTGGCAACAATTAATGATCTTTGTAAGTAATCCAAATGTTTCCATTTATTATATATGTTAAGGGATTCGTTTAATAATCTATTTGGAATTTAGAATAATGGATTGCAAATAGGAAGGATGGCCGACCTTCTGAGTTCACAAGATCCTAGTAGGCTACCTCGAGATGAATGTTATGCTTGTGGGCCAAGGGGCTTCATGTGCCCTTGGGCTTGAGATCCCATCAAGTACACCACCCCGAGATAAATGCTATGCTTGTAGGCTAAGGGGTTTAGTGTGCCCTCAGGCTTGAGGTCCCATCAAGTATGCCTCCCCGAGGTAAATGCTATGCTCGTGGGCCAAGGGGCTTAGTGTTCTCTTGGGCTTGAGATCCCATCAAGAATGCCACCCTGAGATAGATGCTTGTGGACCAAGGGGCTTAGTGTGCCCTTGGGCTTGGACAAGGAGGACGGTCAGCCTCCAAGGTGTACTGAGGGATGGAAGGGAGGCCCACCTCCACGCTCTTGTAGTACAAGGGCAACTCACCTTGAGGTTGTGGTTTGCAAATGTTTCAACAAATTCCTAATGAGGTTATCATGGGAATCCACATTGGAATGGCTAATGTTTTAATTAGATCTTAAGATGAGAATTTTATATGATTTAATGATATATACTATTGATTTGATAAATTAGATGTTATCTTGATTTATGATTTAATGTCAATGTCAAAGTGGCTAACATTGTGTGTGGGACCTAAACCAGGATTAATCTTATTAAAAGGTTTTTCAATTGATAAATTTATACTCTTATATATTACATTTCTTATTTTTAGTTGGAATTGTGATTTTAGGGCAAAACATAGGAATATCCCCAAAGGAGACATTAACCAGAGGTCCACAAAATGAAAATGCAATTCAATCTGTTGTTCCCTGCAACAACAGATAGCGGTAGCATAAAGTGGAATGATGATGAAGATAACCATTGCAAAACTGGGAGCCATATGTCTGTCGCAAAGATATCTAAAATTTGAGAGCCATATCTCTGTATAAACGAACTGAATTTCTTGAAAATAAAGGTGTCTTTCACTGCTGCTACAGTTAAACCTTAGTTGTGCAGTGTAACAAACCAGCATGGCATGCCAATGATTCATAATCCGTTTTCACATCATTAAAAAATGGACTTGAGTAATGCCTATAAATATATACATGACATAGAGGAACATCCCTTTTTTTGTATAATGAGAAGTAATGCATTAAAAAGAGTTGAAACATTTCACAAATTTAAAATCTTAAAATCGACGATAGTGATTTTATATATTACTCAGAGGTATTAGTAATTACCAACTAGATTTCAACTTCTAAATTGTGAAAACTGATGTTACTTATTTTCAAAATCAAGAAACATCTTACTCTGCCATGTTTCGTAATAGCATGAGCATGCATTTTGTACTTGTCTTCAAGCTATCATTGGTATTGACCATTCAAGATCCTTTGACAGGGCACTCCTTGAGGATATAATTGATTGTTTCACTTTCTTTTGAATGTGTGCCCATCTATTTGTGATTTCAAGTGACAACTATCTGAGTTTGCAAGTGCTTGTCTTAGGAGAATTTGTTTGGAGAATTTTGGAGTTGCAATTCAGTTTTTTAACAAAGAGTTTAGGCTGGAGATTGAAGGCCTCAAATTTGGGTCAAGCCTTTTGCTTTCCTTTGTAAGTTATGGATCTGCTTATTAATAAAAGAAACATTTGATTAGAGTTTGCTGCAAGGAAATTTCCTGATTGAGTTGATTTTTTAAAAGTCCAAATCTGGCACTGAATGGACTGTGATGACTTAATTGGCTATTCAATTTCAATGTCCTCTACTTATTGTACTCTTTTGAGGCCAAAATGTGGAAAGAAATTTTGATTGAGTGGTCCCTTGCTGTTTGTCAAGGCTTCCCTTTGAATGTGTATGCCAGCTACATTTGTCCTCACTTTGGGAGGTTTTGCCTTCATGACTGGACATCTATAGATTCTATACCTCTTTGGGAAGGTCAGTTGATTGTTGTTGGGGTGATTGCTACAAATTTTCTGAAGCAGCTTTTTCGTTTTTGTGGTTGATGTGTAGAGCGGATTGTGGCAAGAAGACCATGTTAATAGCAACTCTAACACCAAAAGGGAATATTATCATAATCTATTGGGTTAATTCTTTATATCTAAGATAATACGGTGAGGTAACATTTTTTCTAGATAGATATTGACATCGATCATTGCATAGGAAAGAATGTTATATTTGGTAAATTTAGAGGCAGTAATGTATTCACCAATTCTTCCAGTTTTTCGAGATCAATATTGACATAGAGCATTTGATAGAAAAGAACACTAGGATAATTGGTAAATTCAGAGGCAGTGATGTACTCACCTATTGCTCCAGTTTTTTTGAGGTTGGGTACTTGACAGTGTTAACTGGAAAGCAAGAGTAGCTTCACCCATGTTGGAACTATTCTCATAAGATATTTTGTGGGATGAAAGGTAGGAGACCAATGCTTCATAAACAAACCTGATTCTTAATAAGCCATGGACCTGTTGAAAAGCCAGATTCTTTTCTTGTTTTGGCAAGAAGATGAACATGAACTATTACTAGATACAGATCCTGGGGGGTTTCTCGCTCCTAGAATTTCAGAGTTTGAATCTTGAGAAAGTCCCCTATAGATGTGCAAATGAGGGTCTTTTCCTTGAGCAATGGGATTCTATCTTCCTTTTCTTTCATGTATGGCATTGCTTTTGGTGGCGTTTCCTTGTTAAGGTAAACACTATTTTCCTTTTTTTGGGAAGGAAAGAAAATGTAATAATCTTTTTTTGTGCATGGTGTTTATTAAATTGAAACAAGACTATCTTTACAGATTTGATCTGTTTCATGGAGATAGTAGATCTGAAAAAGGGAATTTGGATTTAGAGAAGGGGGACTGCTCTGGAAGGATGCGACAACCCCCTTCTTCAAAGTGGCAAATCCATGCTCCAATCAATGTGGGGATGAGTTGGGAGGTGATAATAGTTACTGGTGATAAAACACTGGTTTGTAGGTGGAGAGAAACATAGAATGGTCTTGACAACAATAGATTTGCTTCCCTCGTCTAGTGTGCCTTTTGCACTTGAGCTTCCATCTACCAAATCTTACTTGGAGATCCATTACTTGATTTATATCAAGTTTTCAAATATGGAGGCATTATAGAAGAGGAAAGAAACTGAAAGAATATTCACATCCATATGCTATGTGTATACTTGCAATACTTTGTAGAGGATTATATCCTTATAGAATGATTGAATTATATCCCTTGTTTATTTAAAATCACTTGTGTACCTGATCTTTGTAAAACAAAGATAGAAGAAAAACTAGTGATAAATATTAGTAATTCCATTAGATTTTGGTGTAGTGGTAGTTGGGTATGTTTGCAAGCACCAAGTTACAAGTTTGATTCTTGAGCATGAAGAGGACCATATGCACAGTAGACTCCCAAGTAATGGGGCATTGTGAATATATGGTTATAATCATAAGCATGCTTAATATACTTTAATTTTTATCCTTCTCATGGTGTCACATCTGGTTGGACCTGTTGGTGTCCCCATCACCCTTAGCAAAAAAAAGTTATAATATCTTTGATTGAATGAAACCCATACATATTTGCCTCTCTGAATAGTACTTTGTAATCAGGATTTAATATAACTCTTGTGGGAGTTTATGACTATTGTTTGGGCCCTTGGGGTTTGTTCTCACAGTGTTCTCAGTCTCACTACAAAACTCGCCAAGCTGTTTTCGTGTTTAAATTTTTATTTTTGAAAATTTTGAGATGATTTTCTAGTTTTTTTCATAGGCTCCACTAAGTCTATTAGTCAAGCCTATATATTCATCAAGCTTAGCTCAAACTCAAATCTCTGTGTCCTCACTCGGACTTTTGTCTCAACACACTACTTGGTCTTCAAGTAGATCTCTATTAAATGTTGATATTACATGGAGCTTAGTTTTCTAGTCCATACTGATGGAAGATCTTGAGCAACAAGACCTCCTTGTGCATTTATATGTGATAGAGCATGATTTCAGCTAAATCTAAAAATATTCTATGCATGTTAAATATATGTCTTTCTAATTTGAGTGTTCCATGTGGGTGCATCAACCCCCTCAAATAGCATATTTCTACACTAGGGACAGCTTTGTGACATGGGGATGCAAAGGAGATTTGCCACCTTCCAACCCCTTTCTGGTTGGAGGAACATTTTTGGGACGTTCTCCTCATACAAGGGATTTTTCTAGGACTTTCCTCATATAGAGGACATCAAGGGGATGTTGGAAAGTCCCTAGTATAGTGTCGCCATCTTAGAAATTCAAGTACATCCCCATGAACCAGGCATGAAAAATGTCAATTTTTTTAAAAATTTAACCAATCCAAATTATCAACAGCAGTTTGTCATTTTTAAAAAAATTTAACCACTCCCAATCCAAATTATCAACAGCAGTTTGTCATTGCATTGACCAAGAACAAGACTTCAATCGTCTTCATCAATTAACCATTCAAAGCACGCATCTGGCCTTCAAGACAAGACTTCACAAATTTTGAAAGTCATACTTTGTTTTTGGCATTTGCAATATTGCTAAATCTAAAGTCAATGATCATATGTTCAATTTTATTTAATATATTGTTTTTAAATGTAATTACATATTATTTTAGGGTTAAGAAAAATATTGAATATTGTTTTTATGGCTGTTTAACTATTGCGTTTACTATCTAGGTGTTTATAACAATAGTTTTTAGGGCTGTGTTAACTATAGAGTATTTTAAACTTATTTATTAATTTGAACTAAGAAAAAATCAGAATTCCTGTTCAGTTTTAATTGTTCAAAGATTAATTGTTGAATTTTAATGCTTATTATTTCACTTTTTATTTTTGTATCCCTTGCTTCTATACTTTATGTGATTTGGAAAAAAACATAAGTAAAATTCTTGTATGATCAAGATTGAACAAGATTCCAATTTTTTTTTGTATTCTTAACTTTGCATTTTGTGTAAATTGAAGCAAAGAAAAGAGTAAAATAATTGTGTTTTGTGCCCTTGCATTATATATATGCACTAAATTTAAACTTCAAAGGATAAAATATTTTTTTGTTGCAATGTCACTATGAGTTTTCACTACATGAGTGACGATGAAGGGGTTGGGAATCGAAGCATTGTAGTTGAATTTGAGAACTAGAGTATAGATGTGGGGGAGGTGGCAAAGGAACAAGGGTGAAGCAACTAGTTCTATAGGGAGTGCTATATTAGTTACCCTTCCACACTCTTGAAAAAAATCGATGACAGTTCCTTCAATGAGAAGGCTTCTTTTGGACAATTTGCTACTGAATTCAAACCAATAAATCTAATGCATCCAAGTACACTAGTTAATGGAAACGTTATTTTTTGTGGCCTCAAATTCCAAAGCAACATTACTAGAAACTCAGCTCTAACATTACTAGAAACTCAAAAATACACACAATCAAAAACCAAAAACTCAGCTCTAACATTACTAGAGTTAATGCCAATCTCCTTCACATCGTAGGCAAAGGCATTAGGGTATGTGACCAATTGTCACTTAAATAGAGGCCAAAGGTACAAACACTTTTTGGTGTTGAAAACCATCGCACAACACCTACTACTATGATAGTGAAGGCTACTAGCATTTCCCCAAGAGCTTCAATTTTCTCTTTTTATGTCTAGTGTAGTAGAGTCTAATGGGAAACATAGGGTGATAAGTTATTCTAACCTAGTGGCAAATACATTTAATGGTCAAATGAGGGATGAAGTAGATTTACTAATGACATTCCATTCCATGTTGCTTGCTTTCCTTATCATAAGGAAGTTGTGACAAACTATGAGTAGAATATATATGTGTCACAAGGGGAGAAAAATTTGACAACCACAAGCTTGGATAAGAACTATTGCAAGATTAACATTCTTATGGAGAAAATGAAAGTTGCATAGATAACAAACGGATGCAGCATTATTATGGACGAGTGAATGAGTATTAAGCATCATCCACTCATCAATATCACGGTGACATGTATACAAAGACTTTACTTCCTTAGTGTGGTTGATTGTTTAGTGCAACACAATGATGCCAACTATCAATTTCATGTACTTAGAGATGATGTTGAGGAGGTTGGTCATAAGAATGTGGTGTTGATCATGACAAATGAACAAACATGTGTAAAGTAGTAGGAAAGTTGGTTGAAGTGATCTACAAGTAATACGATGGACTTCTTGTTGTGTACAATAAATAGTACACTCAAGGACATGTAGAAAATAAATTGGATCAAACAGATGGTTCTTGATGCAAGAGATGTGTAGACTTTTATATGCAACCACTAGACAACAAATGCACTATTTCAGACCTTATCCAAGAATGAAATTTGAAACCTTAGAGATCAAATATGGTTCATTTTCTATTCTCTTGGAGAGGATGCTTGAAGTGCATGAGGTATTGTAACTAATGGTCATGACATGAGCGGAATTGGTGACCCAATCCTAAGTTAGAGTAGGGGAAGATGATGAAGAAAGTGACCAGGGGTGATAGTTTTTGGTTTCATGTCAAATACATAATAAAATATTTAATATTATATTAATGGTCATTTAGTCTATTAGGTAGTTTCTAATTTCTTAGTTGTTTTAGTTCATTTAATATGTTTCTATTTCTTTTTCGAAAGATTTCTTCATTCTTTCAATTTATTAAGAGACTTCCTCTCCATTTTGTAATCACTCGTTTATGAATAATGAATTTTGTAACTTGTTATCAAAGCTTAGGTCATTTTTGACAATTTTTTTTTATAAAAATTCATAGCTTTACTACTTGGAAAGTTTTTCCAAAACTTTTTTCTCTCAAATTTTTAATGAAAAAATTGTTGTGGTTTGAGGGTTTTTCATGGCCTTTTTTGTTTGCTCGTGTGGCTTTTCGTCTACATCCCGTCCAACCTTTTTTGCGCGTTATTGTTCATGGCGACTGATTTTCAAAGGTTCAAGGATTTGCTAAAGTCATTTTGGGTTTCCGTGGGTTTTTAGAGAGTTGTGTAGATTTTCTTTAGCCTTTTTCGAAGTTTTTTTCCTACAACAAATGACAACCATTTGTAGGTTTGTTTTGTTGTTTTTTACCCAGCTTGACAGATGCTATTTTCTCTGTTTTCTACCATTTTGGGTGTCGCATGAGTTGTGGTCTGCGCGCATGAAGTGATTCTAACGCGACAAGTCATGCACCATTTTTTTAAGCTTTTAGAGTTGTGTGTGTGAGCAGTTGTGTTGGGTGCCTTTCTGGTCATTGTAGCTCAAGGATTTCTCCTCCATTTTTTGTAGATTTTGTTTCTACACAACTTTTCAATAAAATTGTGGGTTTTTTTGTAGGTTTTCCTGCCTCCTAGGTGCGAGCTAGGATTTGTCTACATTTTTTGCAAAACTAGGAGTATTTCTTCAAAGGGTTTTAATTTTTGGGCTACCTACCTTGCATTTTGTGCTGGGGTTTTGAACCCTTTTCTTTCAATAATTTTTTATAGCTTTTTTTTATAAAGACTGAAGAATAAAATTAAAAAAAAAAGGTTTTACTATTTTTCCCCCAAAATTGACATTTTGTATTTAGTGCACATTTGTCTTGGAATTCATGCTAGATTGGTTTGACTGGTTTTGACTTGAAAATCATATTTCTCAAAGTTTGTGCCATCTCTTCGCTAAAGGTTTTTGATAGAAAAATCAAAATTTTTTGAAGCTCATGTTTGCCTCATTTTTTGTGCATAGGAAAATGGGAGGGATGACATCGTCAACCAACATCATGTTGGAGGGTAATTCATGGTTCAACAACAAGAAATACAATACCTAGAAGCAGAGGATGCTCTCGATTTTTGAGTACCAGTGCTTGGACCAGCTTGTTCTAGGTAACTCTACTCGCCCTACATCAACAGAGAAAGATAAGGACAAGTTTGATGAATGTAAATGATAAGCGCTTATGTTGTTGAAGTTATCCGTCACTGATGAGATACTTCCAAAAGTGCTATTTGGCAAGTCTACAACAGAGATTTGGGCACACCTGAAAAGTCTCCATGAAACGTCGGATAAAAGCTGAGCTTTCTTTTTGCAAAACATGTTATTTTCCCTTATGATGGATGAAAAGATGTCTCTGTAGGAGCATCTTATGAAGATCAAGGAAATACACGATCAACTGGATGTCATTAGTCGCAAGATGGAAGAGGAGGATATGTAGTGATTACGTTGAAGAGTCTACCACGATCCTACAAACATTTTATTGAGACGCTCATCATTACCTCCACTAATGTTGACTTGAAGTTTGATGAGTTGTGTAATAAGCTATTGCAATAAGCCTGATAGAGACAACAGTTTGGTAGCACCAGTGACATGGTCAGTGCGGAACAAACATTTATTGCTACAAATAAAGGCAAAGGTGTGTCCACTTAGCATAAACGACAATGCACATCTAAGGAGGGTTCCAAGAAGAAGATCACCTGTCACTATTGTGGGAAGCTTGGTCATATCCAGAGGTTCTGAGACAACTGTTGGTTGTTCAGAAGACCAACCAGGGAGAGTCTCAACAATAGGCTCATGTAGCAGAGCAGTCTAAGGAGGAGTCAACCTTCTATGTGTTCATAGCCAAATGATTTGAAAGTTTTGTTTTCTCTCAAGGTAGTTAGTAAAATGACCATTAAGGGAGGGTAATAAAGTATTTAATATTATATTAATGGTCATTTAGTCTATTAGGTAGTTTCTAAATTCTCAGTTAGTTGTTTTAGTTTGTTTAGTATATTTCTATTTCTTTTTAAGAATCTTTCTTCGTTGTTTCTCTTTATAGAGAGACTTTCTCTCCATATTGTAATCACTCTTTTATGAATAATGAATTTTCATAGCAATACATTGTCTCAATCCTATCTCCATTTTTCATAGGGGTTAGATATGAGGACACAAATGCTCCAAACCTTGAAGAGGTGAATGAGTGTATGTTTTCAACATACTTGGACAAATAGAAGTGGTTGTACATGCAAAATACCCCACCTTGTAGTTTTATAAGAGTGCATTCAACCTATCATTTAATAGACGTGGGAGAAACTTGACATCCTCTTCCACATGATTGCCTATGCATTAAGATTTAAGTGGTACATGTAAGAACTTGATAGAGTCCCCTATGATGGATATTGAGATGAAATCAAGGTTCATGAATGTAATCAAGTAGATGTTAAGTGTTGAAGATGCCACCACCATTTGTACTAAGTGGACCAATTTGTCATGTTATGGGGATATACAAAACAAGGAAAATTGATAGGTAGACTATGGTGCAGGACCCAATACTATGGTGCAATGTGCATGGACCTTCTTCATTAAAAAACACACTAGCCATTCACCTCTCACCCTAGGCTCTAGTTCTTTTCCTTATGAAAGGAACTAGTCTACATACAACTTCATCAACTCTATAATGAGGGCCATACTTATTATTTCTAACAAGTTGGAAAAAATAGAGCTATACTTAGCACCTTATATCTAATTGATAAAAAAAATGCATATATACAACAAGAGCTCAATAACAAGATGATATGTAAGAAGAGTTAGAGGAACCAACACATATTGATGATGAGTTGAGGTAGATAGGCCTAGTAAATTCTTGTGTTGAAGAGTTTGACATGACTTTCAAGGATAATGATTAGAGTAAATAACCAATTTTATTTCAATTTTGAATGTAATAATCATATGGATATTTTGAATATAATAATATATTAATATACAACATTTTCATTGCTCAAGATATTGTATTTATTATTTAGTAATTTAAGTTTCAATTGTTATTACAAAGTACCGTATTAAATGTGCACTTGTACCACTATCCCTTGCTATCCCCAAATTGAAGTCCTCGGTTCACCATTTTGAAACTTCCTCGAACTATGATAATTTATATGTAGGAAGTGCTCATCCAAATATATTGAAAATTTATATCCAATGTATTGTTCTTGGTTGAAATTTTTTTGTGTTCCAAGGTAAACCCCTGAAACCATTTTATATCAATGACAAAAATACAATCCTCTACCAAAACCTGTTTTAATAAATTTTTACCCCTTTTTTAATTATGACCTAACTAGCATACCAATTGGAGGGACTTTACTGTCTTCAGTATTTACCCTATATATGATTTCCAACTTATATCTCATAAGGTTTTTGACCGTGTGGCAGCTGTGGGGTATAAATGGGCCTTGCCATTCTGCCCAAACCCTACCTACCCACCACTATTTGTACTTCATACATTCTAAAAATTGCATCAAGACATAATCCATTAATTTTGTGTTTCATATCCCTGCTTACCTTGGGTTTGTTAAGACTGCTGACCTTATGGTTTAAGAATAAGAATTAGTTCTAGAACTAGACATAATCGTAGGCATAGTGTCACTAATTTTGAACATTTTTATCTATGGCAATTGAATTCCAGACATTTTTAAAAAATGTGTTAAATGCATATAAGGGAACCAGTAGGGTCATCTGTGGGAGAAATTCTGGTTCTTTATATCTGCTTCTATTGGGCAAAGTAAAAAAAAAGTAGAAGGTAGGAGAAATGACCAGAGTCCAAGGCTTCTTATTTGCCTATTGAATTTGATAAAGTTGTTTCAAAATTTTATTTTTTTGTAGCTCAGTCTTAGTTTCTATTATAATTTCTAAGTTAGATTATTCCATGGAAATGTATACACATTCTATGCATAGATTTAGGAGCAGATAATGAAAGAAATCTTTTCGTTAGGTTTCAGGTTGCTTTTTTTTCTAGCTTCAAGTTCTGTTTTTTTTCCCAAAATCAAAGGGCTGTCCTCTGGTACTCAAATGACGAACTCTTTCAGCATTCTTGCATAATGAGAGTATCATGCATTTCCTTCTTTCAATCTTGTCGAAAGAATTAAAAACAATTCCTGTAATGCTGAACTTGGTCGTCAGTAATTAGAAATTAGTAATTACTAAATGAATTCTCTTAAAAGCAGATAAATAAACAAACTTGGATACTTAAATTATGTAAGCATTTTTCTTGAAGGGTTTCTCACTATTTCTGACTCTAGGTTTTCTGCGATTCTGCCTGGGTTTTCAGAAACCGACTGTACAAAGGGAAACTAAAGATTTCCTCTTCAAGAAGACTTTACTGATCGGATATTCAGAAGAAAAGCCCCAGTTCAATGGAGAATTAGAATGGGGAACTCCTTATGAGATTGCAGGCAAACAAAAATATTCTTTGCAAATGAAGATCCTGCAACGTACTTGAATTGCCTAAAGATCATGTCTATGTGTAAGCTTCAAAATACAATTTGATATCAACTCTTGCAAGTCAAAACTTTGTTATCAGATAGAAGGACAAGCAGGAAACTAGCAGATTCCCAACATAAAATTGAAGCTATAGAACCACTAAATTTGAAGAAGATCAAGTAAGAAAAAGTCGCAATTGAAGATATTCTTTGGTTTTGTGTGAAATTATACCCTCTACCATTCTACTGATCAAGATACACAACACAAACACTAAATAAACTGGTATGTTTCAATCATGGCAAATCAAATTCCTCCATAAGCGACTAGATGAAACAAATGGAAAATTGCCGAATGGCAAAAAAAAAAAGAGAGTGATCAATAAGATTTAAACTCTAAAATGAAATTGTTGTCATATGGGTTATGATGAATGATGAAAAAAGTAGACTCTAGGTTAAAATAGCTGGCATATGGGTTATCATGGAAAAGGACTGGAGGAAAGAGAAAGTAAGCTATGCCAGAGAAATTAAGGAGAAGATGAAATTGAATAATCCTGATATTTGTCTTACCATGGAGACTCTTTAATAAGAATGACCCAGCAAATCATATGGTTGACGAAAATTGGGCCACCCGATCACTATCAAGAAAGTGAAAAATTAATATGACAGATTATTCGCGGCACTCCAAATATTATGACAAATGACTATCATGAGATCAGAGAAAATAAATTATTGACGGTTACATCATCAAAGAAGCCACTGGAAAGATAATAATTATGGATGGAATAAAAGGACCAACGAATTGGCAAGATAAATCAACAAGAAAGTTTGAAAGTAAAGTGGATAAAAAGACAAGGATGTTTGAATGAATATGGCAGGCAATATGTTTCATTGGTTATAAAGCAAAAAAATCTTGACCTCTTGATAATTGCCAAAATATCTGAATTTTATCTTTGTTGAATGACATGCAAAGTTGTTATGCTATCCACACTATACACAGAATGTACTAGGTTTTTACGCCACATCTATCAGTTGGAAAAGGTAGGATTCGAATTGGTGGGATCCTTAAGCAATCAACATTCTTGCTACTTCAAATAAAATGATCAAATTTGACGGTTTTATTTTAGAATTATAACAGTCATGTTTCAATATTTGTTAAGGGCCTACATGATCACTTAAATAAAAAGTATAATAAGAGATGTTCTGAAATAAATTATACATGTTTTAGTGGGTATGCCCACCATTTCACATAAATCAATGGCATCTTAGTCTTCTTCCAGTGGACGGCAAGCTAACTAAGACGAAAGAAAGTGCAGATGAAATTTTTAGTCACTTTGACTGTTTCCATTACCTATTCTCAGCTTGGAGATGATTAAAAAGGAAAATCGATCTCAAGATTGAGTTTGTTGAAGAATTCAGTTATATGAATTGCATTTGTGCTTTGGATCAATTTTTTTTTTGGAATGTTTGAACAGTCTTTGTTTTATGTGCACAAATGGTTGTAATTGTGATTGCAAAAAGGCAAACCATGTTCTCAATAATTGTTGCAGAGGAAGAACAATATATTGTAAAAAAGATAGAGATTTCTTCTTCTTTTGAAATAGTATAGAACAAATTTTAAAATAGTTCAGTGCACCCTAAGTAATTCATACAAATGAATTTCTTCAAAGGCAGTGACTTCTCAAACTTAGTCACAACAAGGCGAACACACAATGTATCTCATGAGGTAATTGATCAAGAAGGGCGTTGGACTAAACCAGTTTATTCTTGATCTTGGTCATGAGGTTCAAAACCAGGCAGAGCGAAAAAATTAACTTGTTTCTGTGCTGACTAGATTGTGCCCTAAAAACAACATTAACTTCGTTTAAAGCATCTATTTCTCCATATAGAGCAACTAATTCACCAATAAATGCTGGTAGCGGATGTGAATCAGAGTGACCTTTTTTGATTGCCATTTAAAAGAATGGGTCTATTAACATTCTATATTTGAGACAGCTAATTTTTCTATATGGATTCATATTCCATAGCTTTTAACCTATCTTCACTATCACTTTGCAATGGATTTTACCAACAATTTCGATACCCAGTTCATGCAAATTTTGTGAGAAGTTTTATATATGAATGAATGGTCACGAAGAAAGAGCAAATTATATATTTTGAAATTTAATAAAACAATTATAATAAATTTCAAGTCCCTGCGAGATCCATTCACAAATTGGTACAATTAAGATTTTTGAGTTATAATACTTGCATTATTAGTTATCAGCAATAAGTTCTTCACTCCTGCAACAGTTGGGAGACCTAACAAATAGTTATTACTCTAAAAAGCAATAATAATTTGAGAACCATTTATTATCAATTATTTCTATCAGGGCCGAGTGAGCTGGCCTACGAGGTCTAGGTGGGCTGCCTGTTTATACGTGCAAGCAGCTAGCTGTTAATGTGGGCTGCTCTAGCTGCAATATATCCATGTAAATAGTAGCTTACCAAAGCTGTAACTGCAGAATTCAATATAATACCTAATAAGTTGGCAATTTTCTTTGCTTTTCCTTTAGTATTTTTTTTACATTAGAGGTAGAATAAAATTATGTTCAAAACAGGAAATCTGTACAACTACTCTTCTCTCAGCAGCCCTGCATTCTCAAAGCAGGCATTGGCATAACAACAGGGGCAATCCTTACAAGTAACATGGATCAGCCTTATCAAATCCCCTGCCTTGTTTTTTGCCTTCTGCGCACAATCCACCTGTAGAAGCCAAAACAGCTTTGCACAAACTCCACTCTCTGCAGCATAACGCCCCACGGCCTCACTCTGGCAGTGCCCGCATACAGACCAGAGCGTCCCAACTGCAAATTCCGTTGCCAGTAGACTCGACCTCGACATTTTCTTCACAATCACTGGCACTGCAAGAGCATGATCTGCCACTGCTGCACGGCCTTCTGCACACCGGCATAATGACTCCAGAAGGCAAAGGCAGGCCTCATCGAGCCCCCTGTCTGGCTCAATGAGCACTGCCACAAGCCTGTCCACAATGCCAGCTGAGATAGCTTGAGCACGATTCCTTTGCACCACACAAAGAGCAGCCAGGGCTCGAACAGCGGACTTGACTGCCCTGGCCTGAGCTGGGTCATGCACCATGGCGACAAGCCCTGGGATCAATCCATCCACAGATGACATATGAGATAGAATTCTCTCATCCGATGACAATCGCTCCACAAGCTCTGCCGCATTAATGCTGGCATCCAAGCTGCCGACCTCTGAATTGTTGGCTATTAACCCAACAATGGGGATCTCACTGACCTTTTTCTTGGCTGTCTCTAAGTTACTCGCCTCCAATTTATTGGTCTGTGACACACCCACTGACGACTGCACGGAGATCTCACCCACACCCACCATTTTCTTCGCCGCCTCCCGATTCCCGGCCATTACATTAAGTTGCCCTACTTTTTTCTTAACTACCTGCAGGTTGCTGCCCTCTATATTAAGCTGCCCTACATTTTTCTTCGCTGCCGCCCGATTGCTGCCCTCTACCGACAGCTCCCTAACCTTTTTCTTCTCTGGCTTAACGGTCTCTACTCTAGACGCCTTTGAATCGACAGCCTCCAAATCTCCAGGGCTCACCCCACCCATTTTCTTACCAGGATTGCTGCCCTCCAAAGCCCCAATCTTTTTGTTTCCCATCTCCAGGTCCCTGCCCTGTGAATCCCTAATTAATCCCCCCTTCCCTGAATTCCCACTCTCCAAATTACTGCCCCAGCCCTGTGAATCCCTAATCAATCCCTCTTTCCCTGAATTCCCAATCTTCAAATTACTGCCTCTGCCCTCTGAATCCCTAAATTCCCCTTTCCCTGAATTCCCAATCTTCAAATTACTGCCTCTGCCCTCTGAATCCCTAAATTCCCCCTTCCCTGAATCCCCAACCTCCAAATTACTCTCCAACAATCTAGCCACAGCTGCCAACACAGAAACCTGCCCGACCCTTTTCTTAGCCAAATCATCCAGTGGCAACACAGCCAGAACCCCCACAGCCTCCTCGCAAACAACCCTCTCTGCAAAACCATCCGCCAAAACTCTCGCCAACACATCTGCAGCGCCCTCATCAGATATACAAATAGCATTCCTTACACTATCTCTCGCCAAAGCCCTAAGCCTTCGGAGCGCGCGCAGGCAGTTATCCGCAGACCCATTACTCTCTCCTCTTCCGCTGGGCTGAATCTCCCTCAAAAGACACCGCACGGTGTGCGAATTGGCCGGCGTTTTGGGCGTGGGCACCCTCTCAACACCCTTTGCAGCATTAGCACCGCACCAGGCCTGGATCAGGCGTCGCAGAGTATGATTTGGGATAAGCTCCCTGGTCACCAATGGCTGCAGCGTGGCCGGGCAAGTAGCATTTCCATCATCGATCCACTTCTCGATGCTCGCGCGATCGTATGTGACACCAGTGCAGGTACTCACAGGATCCTTCATAAGGTCCAGCGAAATGGGGCATGTAAAGAAGGGAGGAATTGTTATTTCCAGCTCTCTCTTCCCCGCCATTTCATTTCTCTGCCTCTGTGCATTGGGCTTCTGCATTTATAGATCTGGAGTGCAGAGGATGAGTCAAAAGTCTTGTGCAGCGTCTTCTTCTTCGCACGCCCCCGTTCCTTTCCTTTGGCTTTCCTTGGTCAAAGTATTAGCGCATGTAATTGTCTGTGTGCTCACTTCAACGGTCAAATGCGAGACTTGGGTTGGTTTGTTCATTGTTGTTGTCCCATTGGCCCAATCCTGGACCACCGCATCTGTTTCGGGATGAGGATGATGATAATTTATATTCTCTTTATCGCTCCCCCTTTTCCACCATCCCATTATAGCCAGGATAGATATTCCCCGCAAACTGCCCTAAAAACAAGGTAATATTCTCCGCAGTTTCTTCCCTTTTCTTCCAAATGCCACTCCCTCCTTAATTTGGAATAAATGGTCCTTACTAAAGAATAAATAACTTGCCAAAATTTTTCCCTTTTATTATTAGACTTAATTAGAATTCAATAGTAATGTTGGCATCTATATATAGTATGATGATTTAAAGGTGGTGTGGTTGTTCTTCTTATTGTTATTATAGAGCATTTATGTTTTCTTTTAATTAGTCACATGATTCCATTAATTCTTTTTAATCTCTTTTTTTATCTTGATGATGATAGATCAAAGAGTGTGATTGAAAAAGTTGATACTAAAATTTCACATACAATTGAATAAAACAACAACACTCTCCTTACCATGGATTGTGGAAATCTCTTAGCTCTTATTCAACAATAATGTTGGTATTGGTCTAATGTGATAAACTAAAATGTGGTGGTGGTGTTCTTGTCATTGTCACGAGTGTTGTTATAGTATCTATGTTGGGGATGAGGTCACCAATTCATAGCTCCAACTCAAAAGCGTTTACCTCTTAAAAAAATGATGATAGTAACAATTGATTTTTTGATTCTATTGAATAAATAAATAAGAAAATCAAAATAAAATGGAAGGGGAATATATCAGTGCCTAGATTCATCATGAAGTAAGCAATGTTGAATTGAAGAAGGATCTAAAAACCTACTAGATTAAGTTGCAATTTTGTATCATGTTTGTTGTTTGTCAAAGACTTGAATGCACATGTATTTGTTTCTTGCAACATCTATCTCTACTTCTCTCTCGCTCCTAGACACTTTAGCTTCATCTTTAGGCTTGATCTATTATGTTTCTTTTTGCTTGATTTGTTTTGGCTCCACTTTGGTTTTATAACTTTGTATTTAGTAATGAGATGAGTTATAGATCTTCCATTTGACACAATAATGTTGATAAAGAAGGGCCTCCAAGTGACCACTTGTTGGCCTTCTCATTGTTACTTTTGAATTTTTTAATTTCTTTCTTGAAAGTGCCTAATTGTTCAGATAAACAACAAAATCTTTCCATTGTGTCTTTGTCAATGACACTGTTATGAGCTAGTTGTTCCACTAATTGTGGTGTAATTATTCTTGTCATTGTCAGAGGTGTTATTATGGAGTATTTATGTTGGGGATGAGGTCTTGTATTTGTGACATCACTAATTCATAGCTCTAGGTCAAAAGCATTTACCTCTTTAAAAAACTCAATGGTAACGATCAATTTTTTTATTCTATTGAATATATAAATAAGGAGTTTGAAATAAAATAAAAGGGTAATAGAAGTAATGTCTAGATTTTCATCATGAAGCAATGCTAAGTTGAAGAAGGAACTAAAACACTACTTGATTAATGTTGAAACTTTGTACTATGTTTGTTGTTTTTCAAGGACTCGAATGCACATGTATGTGTTTGTTTCTCGCAATCTTGTCTCATGCAAAAAATTGGTGTATCTTAAGGCATAAGAGTATCTTGTACCCTATTCATAATAGATTTTTTGTTGCCAACATTTGAATGAATGAAATGACTCTTGCCTAATAATAGTGACAAAAACTTCATCAATAGTTGGATAAGTTGTAGATATTATGACAACCTTACTATATGTGTGAAAGGGACAACTCTCTAGTTATATGATCTAGCTAACAAAAATTAGGTATGGGTTTAACCTGAAACTAGGAAAGATAATTTTTTGGAAATAAAACTTAATCTAAAGTGAGCACAAAGCCTCACAACTCTCTCCCAAAGCATAAAAGAAATATAATTCGACATCATGAATCACTACCCAAAAATATTCTAATCATAAGATGAAAGTGCTCGAATGATGAACAATCTATATAAATAGAAACTAACAACTTTCTACACATAAGAATATTTAAAAAGATAAATAGTTACACATTAAACATAAGAACATATAACTAAAAAAGTCAATGATTCAAAGCCCATCAATTTTTTTGTATTTATGTTTGTCCCGACTATAGAGCTCACACTCTGATGTACAATAAACAACAATAGAATATGCATGGAAAAAGTCTAACAATCTCTAGAATTACGGAGCTTCTTTTGATCCTATTAGATAATTGTCAATATAATGTAATGCCCTTGCCAGGGAACCCAAGAGGACAAAATAATTTAGCTAAAGAGCATGGCAATTTTTTTTAAAACTACACATTAACTTTATCATTAACATAAGTATGCAATGTAATAATTGAAGGCATTATATTTTTCCATTAGTATATACAAGGAAAAACATGATCTACACCATTAGTTTACACTACACCGACAGACAGGGCATAATACTACCCGACGCCAAGGTTACCTGACACTGCCAAGAACAAAGCATCCCGACAAACACTATTCAGAGTTACCCAATGACAAAAAGGACAAGGGAACCCGACGAGTAACCAACAGTGCAACCCGACAAAACAACAAAGAGTGGAACCCGACAGATGAAGGGAACCCGACAATCAATTCAATAAAGGAACACCGACAGACTCTTAGTTCAACCCGACGATCAAGAACCGACAGTCAGTTACATCCCGCAAAAAGTGGATCTGACTTTCCACGTCAGATAAATCACTGAAGTTTTATATTTAGCTTCTTGATTTGTTTTAAATCCATTATGTGCGGAGAAAGCAATGTAATTATTGTTGTTTTAATCAGTTTAACTATTTTAAAACATGCAAACTATATAGTCAGAAAATGGAAGCACTTCCATTGTAGACATGTTTAGCCTTCCAAGTAAGTGGTTTGGGGTCATGACAAGCACCTTGAATGGGTTCCTGATCTTGACATGGCTTCCTCCCTGTTCTATCCCTCTTTCCACTCCTGTTTAGCCTGATTTTTGCATTCTGAACTGTAGACTGGGGATTCTGGGCTTCATGGTCAGGGTCTACCTTTTAGGTCTATGTCGACCTCGACCCTGACCTAGGTCAGGGTCAACCTCGACCCTAACCTAGGTCAAGGTCGACCTTGACCTTGACCTAGGGTCCAGATCCTGGGGTCTCACAGATTTTGGAGGTCGGTCTTTGCAAAAAGTTTTTTCCGCTTCCGGGTCGACTGTTTCGGGTTCCGAAGCGTTGATTCCTAAATTATATTTAATATAGGTCCTCT
>MU221972.1:470625-543646 GCA_018584345.1 Thuja plicata | reverse complement strand
AAGATTTGAAGCAAGTATTCATCCATTCAAGCATCCATTTTCATGAAGGAGATCCATTGGAGGCCATTGAAGGATTCAAGCTACATAGTGCCCTTTTGGTGATCTCTCCATCCACCTTCTTCCAAGCTTACTCCAAAGTCAAGAACCCATTCAAGACTTGGTGTTGGAGATATATTAGCAAGAGATTGAAGACATCCTACCTTTCTACATTCCACATTTTGAGGCGTACTTGTGGATTCAAGGATTCAAATCTGCCACAAGGATTTTTTCAAGTAAGGTGAATTTATGCATTTACTTTGTCCATTTCTGCAATTTCAATTACATATATTTGAGGTTAATTCAAAAACTGGGGTTTGACCAAGGCAAACCCCTCCCCCACAACAAAAAATCTCCTTTTTCTTGCAGGTATAGGTGTAGAATAGTTGATTTGAGACCAGATCTGGATACCCTTTTCAGCTTTCTTGCGGATGGCGCGAACAGATTTTCTGTCGGACCTGTGCAGGTCAAGGTCGACATTATTGGGTCAGGGTTGACATTTGTGGGTCAAGGTCGACCTTTTTCATAAGATGACATCAGAACAAAAAAATATTTATGGGTTTTGTTTGTCTCTGCGTTTCGGTACGGGATCAACTGTCAGTTTTTCCAGAAACAGTCTACAGACGTCAGAAAACAACATTCTTTGATCTGCAATATTTCAAGGTTAGTGCATTTCTTCTATTTCTTCAATTACTGTCATATATCATTTCCATACTTATATTTAACAGAATTTAGGGTATCTCCTTTGTTATTCCCCTTTCCAAATAGTTGATTCATTTGTGCATTAGCCCTTCCTTGGGGTTGATCAACTTGGATCTCCCATTTGTGCATTTGAGGGTAAAAAGGAACATCTTATCTTCTCCCTAATCACAATTGCAATACTTAATCAATACAATTCAACTAAGGTTAAGGGATTCAATACATTCTAGGCAACTTAAAGGACAATTTACACATCAATGCATTACATTTCAAGATAATCAATCAATCATTCTTAATACATTATATTTTCTTAATAAACATATCTCTATCTCAATTCCCTTTACATTTTTATATGTACACATTATCAATTACAATCTATCATACAATTTTATATTGTACACAAACTAAAGGATCAAGGTCAAGTTGTATAGCTTGGATCAAGAGTTAACATTGTAATGCATGATTCTAGAATAGGTCAAATATTTGTATAAATAGATGCTCAATCTATTGTGAACATGTTGTTCGATGATGATTGTAGCCACTAAGAGAATCTAAGGATTAGACAAGATAATTCATGCAGAAGGACAGAAAAGGATCAAATCAGTTTCAAGAACAGAACACAGGCTACCGACGAGCAGGAAAAAGGTATTAATCAATCACTATAGGTGATATTCATATTATGAGAGCTTTAATGGATATGTGATTATCAATTATAGATTGCATACAGTCAGGTCAAACATATTGTACTCATTCTAACAAGTGTAGTACACTTAAGAAATCCTTTCAAGAAAGGTGGACTTAATAGTCCTATTGTAAATCTCTTAATTGAGTGCACACTTCATTAGTGTTGCTAAAAGCTCTTAACCGAGTAGATCTTAACAGGTCTCCACTTTAATACTCCTAACAGGGTAGATCATTAGAAGTGATCAATTGTAAGCCTTTACCGGCTCCCTTCCATTCTGCAGATAGTAAAGTTTTGTGGGTGTCATCCCCACCGCAATTTTTACTTCCTAACAGGAGTTTTCTGTGATATCATATCTTGTGTTATGTGTTTATTACTTTCATGAATATTTCTATGAATGTTGCAAACAATTAAAGATTATGAATTAATATTACATGCATAAGAAAGAACATCAGATATGGTCGGTAATACAGTAAAGAATGATTACTAATGATGAAAGGTGAACAGTGTTAAAAGTTGTAGAGGTACTGATTCACCCCTCCCCTCTCAGTACTACTTCCCATTAATCCCAACAATTGGTATCAGAGCTAAGTCTCTTCTTGAAAAGATTAAAGGCTTAAGAGCAAAGATCATACAATGGAGAAGTACAAACTTGATGAAAATATTAAGAATAAAAAGCTTGAAATTTAGATGTTCTATGAATAGTATAAAGAAGCGAGAATCAAGATGAGAGAGTTGTTGGATGAGAGAAAAGGTATGGCAACTCAGAGCAATGAAAAATATTATCAAGAAGAAGAGATTCTAGATTTATGTGAATCTTCAGGATCAAATACAAGCAATGCATCAGATACATCAAAAGAGAACATCACAAACCTAAAGAAGATCAATCAACATCTAACAGAGAAAATAAAGATGTTGCAAATCGGTCAAGAGACCTAGATGGTAAGAATGATTGATGTGATGATTCTTCTAGACAAGCTGAAATAGAAAGAACACTAGCTATTGATGACAGAAGGAAGATTACAGAGAAGCTACAAGAAAAGGAGTTAGAAATTCAAAGACATGTTGAGCATCAACATGAGATTACAAATCAGATTATTCTTATGAGTCAATAAGGAAACAAAATGAATATAGAACTCATTGAAAGAGTACAAGCTATCGGTGAACTAAGAGAAGAGAATGAAAAACTAAAGCATGAGGTTAGAGTTCAGCAACAACATAATAAAATTATTAGAAAGGCTGAAGAAAGCAATAAAATAATGGATGATTTTCTTGTAGGACAACGAAGAGTCAACAACAACAACGGTCTAGGCTTTACCAAAAATGGAGAATCATCAACTCAAGCCAATCCAAAGAATGTCTATGAAAATCCAAGACCAAGAAAGCTTACATTCAAACTGTGGAAAGCAAGGCCACACATCAAATGTGTGCAGAGGCAAAATCAAAGGTATTCCTAAATATACATCTTCATTCATAGGATTATGTTATAAATGTAACAAGAAAGGACATAAAGCATATGAATGTGTCTAATATGGATCAACCAAAGAAGGAAACCTACATGGACAAATAATGTCCTACATGCAAAATGAATGGGCATACAAGTCTTGAATGCTGGAAAAAGAAAAGGCAAGCATGGAAGCCTAAAGGTCAAGAAAATCCCTATCAACCAAAGAGAATCGATAATCAATATGTATGGGACTATAGTACATGGACAAATTGTACATCATGTGGTAGATATGGTCACATTTCTGCAAAATTTATGAGAGCATGGACCAAAAGGTCTAGAGGTTGGACAAACCCCAAAATGGCATGCTTACATTGTCATAAAGTTGGTCATCTCCAGAAAGACTGCAGAGACCGAATGAAAGAGACAAGAACATATCCC
This sequence comes from Thuja plicata, assembly GCA_018584345.1. Taxonomy (NCBI): domain Eukaryota; kingdom Viridiplantae; phylum Streptophyta; class Pinopsida; order Cupressales; family Cupressaceae; genus Thuja; species Thuja plicata. The sequence continues at coordinate 540,344 of MU221972.1, read as the reverse complement.
AATGGAAACACCATTGAATATATCCGGAGGGCTAGAGAAAAAATGTGGAGAAAAGCTTCAAGTAATGATGAAGCTAGACCAAGCAATGCAAATGGTGACACCCCATCCAATGGATCTGGTGACATCACCACCCCCACTTATGATGAACAAGTAAGTATGGAACTGCACTACACCAAGTCATATTTTGCATCATTTCCATTATAAAAATTGATAGATAGTCAAAATCTACATGAATAAAGATGCATATTATGTTACTTGTTACAACTCTGAGAAAACAACCCCATCGGTAAACACATACCAAAAATCATCGGTGAACATAAAGGGTGAGTTGTCTACACTTACCGAGAATTGTCGGTCAACACATAAAATGGCTAAGTTGCTAATGTAACCCGACACCCGTCGGTAAGAAAGCAAAGTTATAAAAGTTGTCGTGACAGAACACCGATGTCCGTCAATGAAAGCAGAAATGTTAACAACTATCTTGAGCATCATGTCAACACCGAAAATGTTATGTGAGAGTCTTCCCGATGAAATCCGTCTTCATGACCCGAAGATTCATTGAGAATTTATGACAGACTTAGGGCAAAAGTCTATAAATACTCAAAGGGAGCACTTCATTTCTCACACACGATTTGAAGAGAAAAAGCAGAGCGAAACTAGAGTGATAAGAGATCAGACAGTAGAGCGACCTCAACTTGATCCAGCGCACTCCAAATAGATCAGTCACAAGCTTCATGGATGGAAGTAAGTACCGAGTGCACCGAAGAACTCTGTTGTTATTTTCAAGAAAGCCCTAAATTTGAAAAATGATGGCAATCACTTCAAGAATCGTAAAGATCAAGAATGACAAGAAGAATATGGTTAGGATGATAAAGAACAACACCTATGTGGAACCAAAGTACAAGATATGCCCAAAGATTGCATCGCAATATGATGAATCTGACGCATTTTCAAAAATTCCACCTAGGGTTTTGCTAATAGAGGACGTAAGGTCCTACATTCACTGCAAGATCACTGAAATAGGTGATCTGAAAATAGACCAAGCTTACCAGAAGCTGTGTGATGCAGAAGGGAACCTGAAGGAAGAGCACAAACACTTAGAGGTTAAAGGGATAAGTAATGCCCTATATTTCCCAAGGGTATTCAAAACCGACTGGATTAGGTTAGTTTTGAGTAGAATGCATGATCGGAAGTTATGGTTAGATAAACCTAAGAAAATCACCAAGGATGTCCTTCATGCTGTAACTGGTTATCCAATAACTGACAAGCCTAAGGCACACAAGTATCCCTCCAGGCCAGAAGTTGAAAATCTCACAAAAGCTATGTGGGATAACATAGGTGTTATGGTTAACACCATCACCGACGAGGAAATGAGGTTCGGTGCATGTGTAATTGGTTACAAGATCTTCCAAGCAAGCAGGCTTAACAACATTGCATGTACATCAGTAAGCACAACTTACAAGATAGTGACAAAGGGAATACAGATGGATCTGTGTGAGATCCTGTTGAAACAACTTGATGAGAACATGACAACAATAAGGCCTACAAAGACTAACACATGTAAGTTTGGTTCACTTATCATGTGTATATTCTTCTACTTTCAAGAATACTTTCCTTCAGTAGGAAAAGTGAAATGGGATACTACAAAGCCAATCACATTGCAAATTAGTGAGCTTAGCAAGTCACTAGGTGACAATTTTGATTCAGTTATGACTGCATACTTCCTTGAATTCAAGGAAAAGATGATGGAAAGAGTGAGGATCCCTGAGAAAATAATTGAAAAACATAGGGATGAGATATGTTTTATGTTGGACATAGATTTCACCCACATAATTAAACCGGTTGTACCAAGAACAACTTGGTTAGCCCCTCTTGATTATGAAATCAACATAGATCAAGTAACCAATGTTGAAATCAACATAGATCAAGCAACCAATGCAATTGATGCATTGATCAATGAGCCACTTGACAACAAACAACCAAGGTTTGGCACATATGAAGAGGCCAAGTCAAAGATAAAAATATGCCTAGTCATCAAAAAGACTATCAACAAGAAGAATAAGATGGTTAAGAATCTTGAAAAGATTCTATCAGTTAATAAGGAGGAACAAGAACAAACAGAGGAAACCGATGAATATGGTACCATTGGTGAAGGGCAAGATGAACATAAATCAAATTATGAGGAAACTGAATCTAATACACCTCCACCTCCTACAAAGAAACAAAGGACAAGGAGCCAAACTGCTAAGATCGATACCACACCTCTTAAGAAAGGTCAAGTGAGGACCTATAAGAGGAAGCAGACAACAAAGCAAACAAAGCAATAAACAGAGAAACAAACACCTACAAAGAGGAGGAAAAGAATGGTCAAGACTAAAGCTGACATTGAGGATTCCAAAGAGGATGAGCCTGATGTAAGTAAGAAAATTTTTCTTACTAGAACAATTGATGAAATTGCTGAGTCAATTGCTACTACCAGTACAATGACTAATAGAAAGATCAGACAATAGGATAAACTTGAACCAGAAGACCAAAACAAGATACAAGATGCCATAATTAGGGCAATGGTCAAGTTTAAATATGTACCAGTGGAGTTTATAGGCCAAATACCCAAAGAGCTGGTTAATAGAATTTCACAACAATAGTCATATGCTCTTCATACAGAAAAGGAAGCAAGGGAGAGGGTACTTGTCACACTTATGCCTCCCAAATCAAAGATGGAAGAAATCAAGGAAATAATGAAGAAACACTCAAGTAAATTTGTAGCTAAGATTAGAGCTTACAAAGTGCTAGAAGATAAGTTTATTGAGCTGGACAGTATGACCGAGACCAAATGGAGACAACTCTTAGATCTGCCAAAAGAGTCAACAAGTCATGAAAATCGATTACTTCTCACCGACACACCTCATGTAGAGGAGGAGAAAGATAAGGAAATTCCTCAGCACATTGCTTTGGACAATGTAGATAATGCTGAGAAAATTGACTTAGATAAAGTCATGGATGATCTTGACATTCAAGACATCACTCAGTATGATTCAGATAAAGATCCTTAGGAAGAAGATGATGTAATTTTTATATCTCTTAAGGATCAAATCAAGAAAAAATAAATGGAGACCCAAGAAAACAAGGACATGGATGTTCCTGATGAAATATGGCCGAACACATCAATAATTGACATCACAGGACTAGAAACTGTTGATCAACTACAAAAAGATGAAGATGTCACTGCTCAACAGGATCAAACTGATGAGCAAGACACAACACTAGATGCAGCACAAGTGAGCACTCAGGATAATATGCTAGTGCTAATAAAGGCCATAAATATGCTAGAAGGAAATGAAGAATCAAGTGCAGTAGATTCAAGCATACCCAAAGATAAGGGTGATGCAGAGGCAAAGGATACAACTGATGCAACAAAGGATACAACTGTAGAACAAGCTGCAACTAATGATCAGAAAGACAAATCCACTAATCAAAGAAAAAAGGAAGCACACAAATTAGAAGAGGACAAGCATAAAGAAAAAGGTGAAGAAACCAAGATAGATGAACAAGAGAAGAAATTAGAAGAAAAATCTGTAGAGACACCCAAGGTTGATGGAGAGACGTCTTCACCAAACTGACAGGTGAACCCCGAGTAGAAAACACAAGAAGCATCATCAACAAAGCCTTCACCGAGCGCATAAGAAAAGACAACTGAACTAGCAATGGTAGTTCATACATCTGCGTCCACTCAAATCTCAAGGAAGAAGAAAAGAAAGCATAAGAATCCAGTGACACTAGATGAAATCATTGAGATTCCAATTTGTGATCCTAGGACATTGGATCCAACTGAATTAACAAAGTATGCAAGACTTTGTGATAGGAAAGCAATGCAAGACAAGTTGAGAAAAGCCACAAAAGATGCAAAGGTACTTGAAGTTGCATGAGGAATACTTCAACAAATTGTACATGATGTAGATGTTGATCAAATAGCCCCAATGCTTGATCAATTAGTGGTTCTCACAGATGCAATAACATCTTAGAACATAGATGCTGAGAAGGCAATGGAAGATAGACTTGAACAAAAATATGAGTTCAAGTTAGCTGAGAAGATAAGCCAAGAAGTGGCATTGCAAAAGGTAAAGCTTTCTGAACTGGTTAGCACAATAGATCCAATAATCTTAGAAGTTATTACCTTGATACATAAATTATGCACGCTTGATCAATTCACTAAGGAGTATACCGAAAAGATAGCACAGATAGATGCTGATCTTCCGACAAGCGCACAAAGTCTCACAAATAGTGAAGAGGCAATCAAATTGCACAATGAATGGCTAAAGCAAGTACGAAAGCTGAGACAAGACATCTAGATTGTAGAAACAAAGTTCAGAGATGAGGTAAATGAGCTTTAAGCACAACTTTTACCGACACTCTCACTACTGCAACAACATATGACAGAGGCAAGAGCACTAATAGCCACCCTAGAAATGTCTGTCCTAGACAACATTTATGATATGCATGCACGAATAGAGCTAGAGCACATGGCACTAGAACTCCTGAAATAAAAATGGGAGAAATTGCTCGAAGATATCAAGAACACCCACTCACATATTCTCGACACATTGTAAGTTACACATTTTTGACAACTTATAAGTTGTACATTTTTGTTATGAGTATCAAATAAAGGGGGAAATGATATGTACAGTCAAACAATAAAAGGGGAAATGAAAGGATAAAATGATTTGTAGAGTCAGTCATTCGAGAGAGCAAAGAGCAGGGGAATGTATAGTATAAAGGAAAGTATACATGTATATATACTTATACTATACCGATGCATAAAGTTAGGGGGAGTCAGATAATGACAAGGATATATACATGGTGTACATACTAAACACTTTAGTATTATGCACATATCAGTTTCTGATACTAATGTCAAAGGGGGAGATTGAAGGCATTATATTTTTCCATTAGTATATACAAGGAAAAACATATTCTACACCATCGGTTTACACTACACCAAAAGATAGGGCACAACACTACCCGACGCCAAGGTTACCTGACACTGCCAAGAACAAAGCATCCCGACAAACACTATTTAGAGTTACCCGATGATAAAAAGGACAAGGGAACCCGACGAGTAACCAACAGTGCAACCCGACAAAACATAAAAGAGTGGAACTCGACAGATGAAGGGAACCCGAAAATCAATTCAATAAAGGAACACCGACAGAATCTCAGTTCAACCCGACGATCAAGAACTGACAGTCAGTTACATCCTGCAAAAAGTGGATTTGACTTTCCACATCAGATAAATCACTGAAGTTTTATATTTGGCTTCTTGATTTGTTTTAAATCCATTATGTGTGGAGAAATCAATGTAATTATTATTGTTTTAATCAGTTTAACTGTTTTAAAACATGCAAACTAAAGGATCAAGGTCAAGTTGTATACCTTGGATCAAGAGTTAACATTGTAATGTGTGATTATAGAATAGGTCAAATACTTGTATAAATAGATGCTCAATATATTGTGAACATGTTGTTCGATGATGATTGTAGCCACTAAGAGAATCTAAGGATCAGATAAGAGAATTCATGTAGAAGGACAGAAAAAGATCAAATCAGTTTCAAGAATAGAACACATGCTACTGACGAGAAGGAAAAGGTATTAATCAATCACTATAGGTGATATTCATATTATGAGAGCTTTAATAGATCTGTGATCAACAAATATAGATTGCATACAGTCAGGTCAAACATATTGTACTCATTCTAACAAGTGTAGTACACTTAAGAAATCCTTTCAAGAAAGGTGGACTTAACAGTCTTATTATAAATCTCTTAACCAAGTGCACACTTCATTAGTGTTGCTAAAAGCTCTTAACAGAGTAGATCTTAACAGGTCTCCACTTTAATACTCCTAACAGGGTAGATCATCAGAAGTGATCAATTGTAAGCCTTTAACGGCTCCCTTCCATTCTGTAGATAGTGAAGTTTTGTGGGTGCCATCCCCACCACAGTTTTTACTTCCTCACAGGAGTTTTCTGCGATATCATATCTTGTGTTATGTGTTTATTATTTTCATGAATGTTTCTATGAATGTTGCAAACAATTAAAGATTATGAATTAATATTACATGCATAAGAAAGAACATCATATATGGTCGATAATACAGCAAAGAATGATTACTAATGATGAAAGGTGAACAATGTTAAAAGTTTTAGAGGTACTGATTCACCCCTCCCCTCTCAGTACTACTTCCCATTAATCCCAACAATAACATCTAACATGCTTAAATGAAAAAAATTCAAATAATACACCATGTCCCCTAAGGTTCCTGATGTTGCTTCTAAGCAATGCATAACATAAAATGAAATCAATTAAAATAAGAACACCAGAATGGTGATACTAATTACATTCATTCAACGTATATATTACATGGCAATGATCAAGTCCATAATCAAGCTAATCAAATTTTACTATAACATCAAAGTATGTTTACAATGAGTACATATTAAAAATGCCAGAATCCATAATACATCATATGATACAAGTGCATCATCTATCATGAAACTGAATCGCAAACACAATGAAGATACAAAATCCATCCAGTGAGCTCACGAATAAATCAACAAACCTTGATGGTAAAATATTTGACACCCAACCACATAGAACCCTAAGTCCCACTCCCCTGAGCTAGGAGATATCACAGGGCCCTAAACCACACAAGCAAACACAACAAGGCTAAAACATATACCAAAACACACATAAGTAATATGAAACATAACATAAAGATGCCCAAGGAATACAAAATGGGATAACATAAAGGATACACATGGTAAACAACATGGCATACCTCTAGGTAACCAATACATACTAGAGGTGAACCACAAGTTAACATGAGGGAATTCTAAGATGCATATAGGAGAGTGTCATCACATAGCTCCCACTCTTGAGTTACCCAAGCAATCACTCTTGTTTCTGATCCCCAAGTGGAACTCATGTGGAGCCGACAACCTTTCTCGAGGACAAGGATGTCGATTTGTTGATCAACGCCACACAGGCCAATGAGCCTTCTCCAACCCATCCATGGTCCACACAAGATCTCTCATGGAAATGGGTGAGGAAACTTAATTATCTTGATTAATGTGTAATCCATACCAATTCATTTTAATTATGTTTTCACTTGATTACAACTCCACAAAGGGTTACCCAGGACTGACCACTTTGGGCATTGACCCCCATTGCGAGCCACCCTCCAAGGTTTTCTCCTAGAAAATCCTCCCCTCAAATAGAAGATCAAAAGTACATAATACCCCAAAATTGTCAATAGAAAACCTCATAAGCCCAACACCCTCACATGGTGTCAAATAATAGTCATACATGTATCTTGAACCAAATATTTTAGGAACACTAATAAGTTTCAAGGCATATTCCAAAATTACAAACTCTACATGATGATATAATCCAAAGCCACCAATGTCTTATTAGCCAAAACACCCTATTATCCATCAATTAATTCAAATCACAAAAGTACACTCCAAACACCATATAAATATAAAACGTTCTTAGAAATAATCATAAATCATTACTGCTAAAATACTAATTTTGACAATCTTAACACAAAGACTAAATTAACACGACTCTCCCAAGCCTCCGGTACAAAAGAATCCCCCAAACAATTAACCTTCAAAATTAACACAAGCTTGACATACAATAGTACATATAGGCACAATTAATATATTCATCTTGCAACATCCCACAAGAATCCACAACACAATTATAAGAGCATCTTTAATTAAAACTATTATATAAACAATCTAAACATTTCTATCAATATTTTAAACTACATAATTATAATCCTTTCAAATTAATTAACACCTTGAAATTATCATTATAGTTAGTTTTCCATCATACACATTCATACATGAACAACAATAAGTAGATTAGAAGAAAGAAAGAGGAATACGTTGACCAATCTACCAAAACAAAAGTAACTAAAATGATGACACATCAATAAATTATGGAAACAAAACAATAATTTTTTTTTATCTACAATAGCAGCAAAATTCCAAATTATAATGCTCACTTGGGCAGCCAAAGAAGCAATGTATATGTCGTCAAGATATTGGCAAGGGAATTCAAAACCAACACTCACATTGATCCACTTCCAACACGCCCAAACAAAAAGCAAGGCCAAAAATATGGCAACAAAATAAAGAGAAGAAAACACCAGCAACAAAGATAGGTGGCTAAGAAAGCAAAATAACTATGATGGAAAACATCCACTTCTAGTCATATCCAATTTTCCATTTTCAGGAGAATGAAATATTAATGTAGGAAACTTGCATAGTGGAAAGACCACCAATTTTTCCAACTATATCCACCAAGCATGAACAACCCCAAAAAATTTATCTGAAACCAAAATAGATGGCGTTCAGAAGAAGAATACACTGCAAGGAATTATAGAAAATTTGGAAAATGAAAGCGTCATAATTGCAACCAATTACTAATTAAGAAATTAGTTCAAACACTAAGCCCATATGCATCTAATTTTACATTCATGGAAAATGAAAAGTGAGGAGGAAATATGCCATGTATGATAGAATAAACACCTCTAAATCACAAATTAAAAAAAAAAAAAAGATGGAAACATGACCACAAGAGAGTCCAAAATAAAATGTCATCAACATGCAACAAAGGGAGAAGAAAATAAGACACGATAGATCAAGAAAGCCCATACAGTGGTAAGAAGAATATTTCTTTTCTAATCGCCCTCCCTTCAACAACCAAAACAATATAGAAATTGTGACAAATATATCATTTCCAAAAGTAACCTAGGTGGCTCAAAAAAAATCATGGAAAGAAAATATTGTATCCAGTAAGAAATTCAATCTTCAAAACCACATAAGATGGATGACAAACATATTTGATAAAGCATAGAAAGAAAACACATTAATTCAAACAAGAAACCATAATAATGAATTCAACATACCTTATAATACAAATGGGCCCAGAAAGAAATAGATTCAAGATCACACAAGCTTTGCCACGAACCACAAATCTAAAAACTCAGATTTTTTTATAATAAAAAAGAAAGTCACCACCAAAATCCCCCAAAAATAAAAACCAAAAACCCATAAGAAGGCACAAAGGGAAACCTTTCTTCTCCCTCCAAAAGAAAATGAAGAGACATCCACAGGAAACTCCTAAGAAGAAGAAAAATAATATCTTTTAATATTAGAGAAAATGTTTCCTCATAAATACAAGAGAAATCATGCTCAAGCATTAAACAACAAATAAATATATGTATGTTCAATAGATAGTACATTAAAACATAAATAAATATCTTATAATTGAACATAAATAATCGATTAATGATAACTATCAATACTTAATGTTTAACAATCGTTAATATCAACTTACTAATAACATCCTGTACATACCTTAACCAATAATTAATTAATGTTAAATTTACAATAATTGTTTAATATAATTATAAATGTTAAATTATTTAATATCATCTTTTAATTTATTCAATATTAAATTAACTTTAATAATATCAATTTTCTATAATTTAATGTAAGGTATATTTTAATTAGATCCAATATAATTAAGCTTCGAATCACAACAAGACAATAGAAGCACACACATCAAAACACAACTAAAAGAATAGTATTGCATATAAATTGTCAAAAGATCCTTAAATAATGCTTCCACAGCTATGTAAAAAATTAAAACTACATTTGTAACCTATCGGTGTCATGTACAATAGTTGACCTTTTAAACTTAAGTTTTCAAAGCCCGCGACCTCCTCCCCTTCATATTTATATTCATGTCATGTGTTGCAATGGGACACATGTTGGTATAATTCTCCTTCCTGAAGGCAATAAGGTTCAACCTTCAAGCAAGTTGTCTAGCGTGCCACGTGTCAGCACCACAAAAGTTCAATACAAGCCAAAGCAAGAAGACCCAAAGGTTCCCACCTATGAAACACATGTCCTAATTATAGTCACAACAATCGATGAAGTATAGGACCCACATCTTACAAGACAAAGAGCCACTTGTTGATCCGAAAAGTATCTTGAGGTAAAATTATCCAAAAGGAAACCACTGCCATGTGCCAAAAGGTGGGTGATCACTACAAATGGAATTAGAAAGTCACCTCCTCATGATGGTGAAGAGGTTAAAGAAGGCACAACTTGCATTCATGCCACACACATGAGAAAGGCCATTAATGCAAATCATCGACATGCAAGCAATTGCAATGGATGTCATGGTTAAGTTTCCATGTTGTTGAAACACAAAAATAAATGTGTTATATAAAAGCCCGTGAGCATAATAAAGCAGGTTCCAATTTTTACATTTGAATTCCATCTTCTAGTGGGAATTGTTTTTTGCCTTAAGAGCCTTACAAAACTTATCTTCTAGGGAATCTCCATATTTAGCAGGAGATGTATTATATTGTTAACTCTATAAAGTATGATCCACATTCTGGCCTTAGCATGTTTGTTCTCAATAAAGTATTTGGACTGTGTTGTTTTTGCCTTTCTTTTGCTCTTTATCAATGTATTATATGCCATTGAAACATGAATGTAGTCCTACTTATTGATGTTGGTTTTTATGGCTTCTTATAATTTTGATGGATCATTGATCATGTAGTTATTTTACACTACCATTTCCCTTTATATAGAAGATATATTATACCATTTATGATAAAAGTCCTGAAATGGTTAATTATTGTGAAAATCTCTAGGGACGTGCATTTTCATCAGACCCGTGCAAGTGATACCCACAGTGAGGATTTGAATAACACACTTTGTGTCTTTGTCACTTTATGTTTTTTTTCTCCCTTCTAATAATGGAGGGTATGTGGCGTATCATGTCTTCCTTTCAGAAAATAATGTTTCTATAGTCTCCTAGAGGAAGGTTTTAAAGTGTTCTATAATATTTGCATCGAAGCATCACCTTAGTTTAGTTTTTTATTTGGTTAATCCTCTCCCTTTTCACCCTCCATGAGAATGAAGAACCTACTTCTAAATATCAGAGGTCATTTCATAGAGCGCGTAAGGTCCCACATATATGAAACTTCCCAACTACCCTTATTAAGGCATCAAACTCTTAGGGATTGACAATAATTTCTTGTACGCTTGGTGGGACCCTAAAGGACTTTCATTACTAAATATTTAGTGTGTAATTTTTCATTTTAACTTCAAGTAAGCTATTTATAAGTACTCAACGACGTTGCATGTTCATTTCATAGAATATTACTTAATTAGAGTATGACTTAGTCTTGAAACAAGAAGGCATAGTTTATATTGTAAAGATCATTGTGTGAAGATTCCATTTGATCCTACACCTTATTATGAAATGAGGTAATCAATATCCTACCTTCTCATCCCATCTTAGTGGGAGTGATGAGGACTTTTCTATATGGTCGATACCTATTCCTTCACCATATTGTTATGCTACTCCTAATTATAGTTTGAAGGAATCTATTGATATAAATGTCAAAGAAGTGTTGTGAAAATTTCAATAGGCAATAAAGGCAGTCAAGGTCGAGACATCAAATTCCTACAACTTGCTTGACTATCATTCCCAATTGTGATGACAAGAAATAGAGGAAATAAATAGAAAATAGAAACAACTTCTTGCAATCCAAGAAATGGTTGCAAGGATAAACAAATGGTCCACCCGCTAGGTAGAGGAGGTCATCCCCAAATGAGCGGCCTCCTAGACATCTTTATCAATCCTATCTAAGAAAAATCATGTTTCTCCAAACCCTTCTTCGCAAAACTATCTCACTATTTAAGGTTTCCCCTATGAATTGGAGTTCAAGTTGGCCTCATGAAGAATAACAAGAAGAGGTCTCAACATCAAATCCTTATGAGGTTCCTAGTCATTTTGTGCCTAATGCTTTGAAGAAGGAAGAAGACATTTGTTGGAGGTCATAAAAAGATGATAACTATTCCTTTGAGGAGTGTGTGAAAAATGATTTCAGCCTTTTCTTTGGTGCCCCCTTTTTCTAAGGTATTAAGGGAAAGAGTGAAGCCGAAGTTGTCCCTCACAAGAATGAGAAAAGAGATAAGCCCAAGGTGAAAATAGGGGCAAGACCTAGCTCTAATCCTAATATAAAAGAAGAAGAATATCCACAAAAGAATAAAAGGATCTCGTTTCCTGAATCCAAGTGCGAAATTTATGAGTTGGAAAATGGGATTCAAGTCTAGGAGAAATGTATCGATGAAGAAGATGAGACCCATTTTTTGGTATGAGATTAAAAAAATTCCTACTCATTTCTTGAGGGAAAGTCTTTTCTTTAAAAGGCAAAAAGCTAAACTGAACATAATGAAGATGTCACCCTAGGATCATCAAATATGGCTCATATTAGAATACCAAATGCAAAGCGCTATTATATTTTCAATACGAGATGACCCCAACCCATGTGGGGTTTCCCTATTAGGTACCTAACACAACAAGAAACTCACCAATCACCTCTGGTCATATTCACCTCTGAACATGAAGACGGTCTTTCAAAATTAAACCCACTCACCCTCCTGCTACTAGGAATTAGTCTCTTCACATATTTCCACACCATTTTTTCTACTGTGCATAGGGGGTTTGGGAAAAAAATCTAAGTATTTGCTTCCCTCATCTTCCCAACTTCTTGTTAAAAGTCATGTAAAAATTAAAAAAATGGGTCGCAAGGGAGGTTATTTTAAACTTCTAGTTAATGGGCCTCTTTAGCTTGTCAAGTTAGTAGAATACGTATGTTTTAGTTTTCTTTCAAAGAAGCATTGCAATGCATTGGATCTCTTCCATGTGGAGTTTGTTTAGTATAGTCTCTAGTTTTCCTTAAGTGCATCTGGCATAGCTTTCAATTTTGCAAGATCAAGTACAAAAAAACATTATAGGTTACATTCGTCATATAATATAAGTGAAGACTTTTTTCACAAGAATGTAGAATGACAATGGTGTTTGAGCTCACTCGCGGTCAACAGTATTTTAGAGCTACATATGTTAAGGCTCAAATGAGGTTTGCTTCAAGTCAACTCACATCTCACTTGGGTACAAGTACTTTCTACCCCTCATTTTTTTTGTATATAGTGAATGGATTCCCTATTTATGGTATGAAGAGTACAATTTCTTTTCTCTAGTTAAGGTGTTGCAACATGTCATAATTAATTGTTCTTTTGTGCACAAAATCACATGAAAAAGTGGTAGCTAAGAAAAGTATATGTATGTTGTCCCATCACAAAATAAAATAAATGTGCAAAAATAAAATAAAAATAAAAATGCAATACCATTCACGCATAAGAAATATTTTGTAAAAGCTATGATTTTTAAAAGTATTTATAAGCTTTTATGTCAAGCTATTAGAGCGAAACGCTAACAAAATTGTCAAAATTATTTTTATAATGCAAAAAGGGGAGGAAAGGTTGATTAGTAGTAGCAGATCTCAAGTTATTCTGAGGGGTAGTCACATTTTACCTCAGTTTCCTCATCCTCATCCATCACCAACACCTCATACTCATTCAACATGTTTTCATCGTCCAATTTTAGGTCCCAGTCAAAGACCATTCTCCCAAACTTGTTAATCCATTCCTGGTTGAAGCCAGGTTCCTAACTAGAAAGCCTCCTCTGAGACCCCAATACAAGAGTCAAATGGTCCTTGTGTTTAGAAATGGACATCATCCAAAAATTGGCTACAAAGTGTAGCTACAATACCATAGCATCCCTCTCTAGATAAGCCTTCAAGTCACTGGCTCTAGGAATTCCAATTCCATATTGCACCACCCCAGAACTTGGTCTAGGTAACCCTTGTAATCATATGCAAAAAATCCTTGGATCAATCTCAAAATCTTAGCCTTAGGCTTTCTTAGGGATAGCAAGGACTTAACAAAGTTGGACACAATATCAATATTCACCTGGTATCTATCATTGTTGAAAAGGAAATTTATTCCCAAAATCTATTTCACAGTGGCTAAGACCAAATCATTGTTGGTATTGAGTAGGAGTTCAAGCCACCTATTTATAATTAGACCCAAGAAGCAATTCCATTTCTTTCCAGTTGTCAATCTAATCAGGGTATCCATTTTTCTTAATTCTTGTACCGCTAAACTATATCCTAAGTAATGCTACACCAAATTTATTCAATTAGAATGATTTGTTTTAACAAGGGTGATCTGGATTTATAGCTACTCGAACCTCTACACACACATAGGCATCAATTATTTTGGACAAGTAACCATTCTAAGAAAATAGGCTGATGTTCTTGAGAAACATTCCCAAGGCATTCTCTTGCCTAGTGGGCATTTATTTGGAGGTCCTTCCACATGACAATGAGGATAATATGAATCAATTGTATCACTCTGGTTAAGTAAGAAATTAATGTATTTGTAGACACCTAAATTTGTCACGTGTACTTATCAAATCAAATGGAAAGTAATCAAATCAAATGGGACTAAATCAAATCAAAATCAAAGGATCAATTAATAAAGATATCAATTAATTAAATCTAAGCCTAAATGGGATTAATCAAAACTGTGTAATTGATTTAATCAATTAGTTATATAGTTTAAATCAAAAATCAAATTCAACCCATTCCCTTACATGGCTAATTTAATTAATTAATTGAATTAGTTAAATCTTATTTTCTTTCAACAAAGGAGACAAGAATTTTAAGAGCCAATGAGAATCAAGAATTGAAAGCACATGGATCAATCCAAACTTTGCAATCTTGATCACTCATTTGACCCTTTAACATCCTCACCACTCAATTTGTCTCTTTGTCCCAACCTTTGAGGCCAACATTTAAATGGTCTCTCCATTTGAAACCTTTGAAAACCTTCAACTCAACCAAGCTTGAATCATGATCAACTTAATTATACCTCCTACCCTTGGGAAATCCTATAAATACCAAGCATTTTTAGAGCATTATTAATCCTAGACATTCATGAGCAATTGCATCTACACTATAGAGAAATTATTTAAGATCATAGCAATTTGGAGCATAATAGTGAGTTTTGAGAACAAGATTGAATGAATTGCATTGCAATTTAAGAATTTGAGAGCTAGATTAGGCATATTAAACATCATTTCTCATTCTAGGACTATCACTAATGGAGATTAAGGCTAAGAGCTTCATTAGCATGCTTAGTTAGAAAACCATGGAATGCTTATTGTTAATTTGTCAATTCTTTGTTTAAATTTAGATTATCTTTCCATAGAATTGATATATTTCAAACTAATTTCATGAAGGTATAGTTTCTATCTACACAAATGGCACCCACCGTGGGCTTTAAGCCTCTAACTTTCATTTTTATCAAGATTTGTATGTTTTTACATGTTTTGTTGTTGAAATTTGCAGATTACAAGTAAAGTGATGCATACACAAATTAAAGTGACTCGTACACTTGTAAAGCGACGCGTACGAGGTGAATATCGACGCCTTTACACATCAAAATGACGCATATGAAAAATTCTATTTTCTTTTCTTAACTTCTTTCAACGTATACCAAGCATGAAGTCACGCCTTTAACAATGAAGTCACGCCTTTACACAGTCAAATCATGTCTGTCATAATTCCTTTACCGCATGCTATCTTTCATTTAACGCCTTTGTTGTTCTCTTTTAATGCATTTTAAATGTTATTTTATGCATGATCTAGTTCAAGAAGTGTGTAGTAACTTTTTAAATGCCACAGTACTGCAAAATACCGCGTAGACAGCAGTAAAGCGTCTCATATTAGATGTTCAATGACGTGTAGTGCTCTCAGTATTTTTCAACTTGCAACTTATTAAAATCAGAAAACTAATACTTTGTATTTTCTGATTTACAGACGAGAAGACATTCAAAGGTACAAAAACCAGAGCAGGGAGTTTACAAAGAGAACAAAGAGGTAAGAATCTTTGCAAATCATACAAAATAAATTCATAATTTGTCTATTTTGGAAAGTCTAGGAGAAGAAGAAAATCTTTTTGAGCATTTTGTTAAAATTGTGAACACTTATAAAATCAAGTTTCCAACATTGAATTGAGATTAAATTTGATAGGATCTTTAAGAAATTTGCAAATTTAGAAGAGATCCTTGAATTTTTTTATTTCAATTTCTTTGTTTTTCCTTCATTTTTTTGGTTATTTTGACTAACTTTGTTGAAGGAGAAGGAGAGGGAACGATCACCACTGGGTGAGTTAAAGAGAAAGAAAAATACTCATAAATGCGCCTAGCCTTTGCTAGCTACATGAAGAGGTATTTTTCTTAACAAGCTTGCATTTTGCTTAAATTGTGGCATTCAATTTCCAAAACTAGTCTAATTAGTAGCCTATTATTGTTCACCAAAAAAAATACATTTGGCCTATGCTCTCAACTCTTGTAGTTGATCAAAATGCTAAACATGTCAGATTTGGGGATAGAAAGAAAGGCTAAGGAATGAATCAAATATTTGATTTTTAAATCCTCCTTGTCAAGAGGTTGGAATTAACCATTTGTTAAACGTGTTTGGAAGAGAAGAAAGTAGTAGGGATATGCTCTTCACTCTTTGAGTGAATCAAACTCCTAAACCTACCTATTCGATTCATTTCTTGCTTTAATATGAACATGTTAGGGCTATAGATGGCCTGCCTCCCCAGTACATCCTTACGAGGATGGTGAGAGGGAGTGACCCAAGTGGGAGACAACCACCTTAGCCATGGTAAAATCTGACCCACTATAATATAAACATATTCATCCTTAAAAGGGTGGGTGACAAATAAGTGTTGAGAATTTTCACCTCCTCTAGTAGTCCTTTGGGATTGCGTAAAATCATAGTTTTATGCGTGTGGGAGGCCCTTGTAATGGGGGTATAAAAGACTCATTATTTTTTTGAGTAGAAGTTACATTAAAACCTGGTTAAGTAGCAATCTTACCTCTTAAAGCCATGTTAAGAGCCAAATTTGACCTTAGGTAGCTTGTTTGGAAGTTTTTCTTGTCAAGACCCGTGAAAACATCCGAGGACATACACTTTGTGTGGTTTAGGAGTAAAGAAAGAAAAAAATTATGTGTGTGTTGTGTTTTTTTATACAGTTTTCAAACAAGAAAAATCCTTGAAATATGATCACAAATTTTTTTTTTTTTTAAATCCATCAAACAATGACATATAACTTTTTCCTGGTTAAGTGACACGTACCAAATTTTAAGTGACGCATACCAAATTTTAAGTGACGCATACCAAATTTTAAGTGACACATACCAAATTTTAAGTGATGTGTACCAACTTTTAAGTAACACTTACCAACTTTTAAGTAACGCGTACCAACTTTTAAACAGCGCGTGGTAACCTACCAAGTTGCACGTACATCTTTTAAGTAGCACATGCCAATGTTCAAACAATGTGTACTAAGTTGCAAAGTAGCACCTGGTATCTTTCCAGTGAACGTGTATACCACATTTAAGTAGCGTGTGTACACAACTGAAGCAACGCGTATAGACTGAGAAAGTCAAATAGTGAGCATCACCCGGGGTTTTTTTGGAAAATTTCAAGATCATATTTGGATACCCTTTTCAGAGCACTTCCTATCCAATGCAACAAATAAATATAATTCTTCCCAATATCTATGATGATGAATCTATTTGAAACATGAATCAATCCTAGGGAAAGTAAAGATCAAAATTTTTGTATGCATCAAGATGAAGTAACTGAAGAGGAAGTTGAGGAGGCATCCCAAGATCCCATGTTCCTTGAAGTCATGGATAAAATTTTTATGAGGGACAAAGAAATATATTTCATAAACCTAGCTCGATTAGGAGTTGAGATTCCTCATAATAATGATACATCAACCTTAAAGAAGGATGAGGACAAAGAAAAGGATACATCATTTAACAAGCCATCATTAAGATCAATCTTTCCTTTTCTTTATGAACATGAGTCATCTATATCTTCATCTCCTTCAAAAAAGAAGCATTTAAGCACAACAAACCCATCTTTGATCAAGAACAACTTCATGACCATCCTAGCTTTGATCAAGAGAATGAAGAGAAAGATACTACTCTCAAGCAAGATCTAATGCACGAACTCTTGCCTAGCAATGGTTCTCCTATAAATTCTACTTCTTCACGCATTCATTCATCTCTTAAAGTAGAAAAGATAGCCAAAATTCTTCCATTGAACGAAGAACCTAATGCTTTTCATGCTAATAATGTCTACCCTCAAGGTCTACCTCTAAGACAAATCCAAGCTAACTTACATCTTTCTACAAATCATTTTCATGCCTCAAGGGACATGGACCCCAAACCTTCATGTGCTTCAATGCCTATTATACCCATTCAAACGGATCCTACATCATTCTTCCAATAATCCCCCATTCATATTAAAACTCATACCTTGTCCTTAGAAGTGGCTCCATGTCAAGAGGATAACCCAAAGTGCAAAGAAACAAGTATCAATAAAGATCAAGATCAAGATATTATACAATCTCGTCCCATATTTGATGAAGGTCTCATATCCATAGAATCCCATGATGATCCCCTTGCACCATTTCATTTCTTCCAAGCTGATATCCTTCCAGGTCAAGAACAAAGTGTCCTTCCAAGCTCTATATCTAGTCCACTTGCCAAGCAAGATCAAGATATATCTTCCACCATTTCCAATGAGCATATTGAAAATCAAGAGAAAAATACCGTCTCTATACCATCCAAAGATCCTTGTCAAGGTCAAAGTATCCCATCAAATCCTTGTCATAATCCTCTATATTCACCTCAAGAAACCATCATTTTTCCAAATCCCTTGCATGGTAATAAATCCCCTCTAGCCCAGTGAAAACTTTAGTGGTGATTATTCGCCAATTGGCGAATGTCGCATGTCGGTGAGTGGGGAATTGGCGATTTTTTTTCATATATTAGATTCACCCTAGCGCCCGACAATTACTAATATTGGGTCCAATTCCGATGCCCATCGCCCATCGCTTTATTTAATTTTCTACTTTTCTTACACATTATCGCCAATGGAATCTAATTTTTGGTCCACGTAAATTTTAAAAATTTGCTTATAATTTATACGCGACCCAAATGGATGGCCTATATTCGCCAATAGTTTAATACATATATATATTTATAGGTGGCCCCAAATTCGCCTAGAATTTTGCGGATGCGTGTCTCCACCTGACCCAAATTTTCCAACTTTATTAGTCATACCTTCGTATTGGACAACCCATAATCACCTCGCAAATAACAAAAGACGTGTTAAAATTACGCGGGCTTCGCCAAATTTGTATACCTTGACCTAAAACCTCCTGCCGAATTCGCCAAATAAGGATAGTATAAAAACATTTGATCGATAGCAAAGTTTTAGACTGTTGAGTGCAACTGCATACTACATTAGCGAGTAGTGACTAGGTGATCCCACAAAACTGTGTCCCACTTTTTGGCCAACTTTGACACTAAACTGAACATTCTGAAAAAAAACTTCGCTTTTGAACATCTATTGTCATTAAACCATTAAGAATTTGAAGATGATGTAAACTAGTGAATTTTAGCATTTTGTTTCTATTTTATAATTTATTTTTTTTAAATGGAATTTATTTGTATCCATTTTTCCTTCTCCTTCAAAAATTATTTTTGTGAAAAATCAGGAATTTTCAGGAGTGACACTCAATTTGATCAACATAACTTTTTTTATAAAACTGATAAGAATGTAATTATTTTGAATTTAGGTTTGTAACACAAATATCTAGGGAATCCATTTGGTTTCATTCAATTTGGTTGAATATTTAATAGTTTATTGAGTTATGAGGTGACATTAATTATAATTTGGACATAGGTTCAATTGGGTTGCTCTAACTCTATCTCTATATATCAAAATTCATTTATTATTTTTTTGATAGAAAGGTAACATAAATACCTATTTCCTAGATATTTTTCACAATTTTTTTTCCCTAATTTACTATTTTTCCAGAAGCGTCGAACAGAGAAGTCGCTAAATGGTCAGATAACCTATGTTTAGTAAAACTTAAAAAGAAAAGTCTTAATAAACTCAATATATATATAACTCATAATCAATGGAAAGCTTTCTCAAAGTAATATCATCATATATTTGGGTTTTTCAAATGAATTTATTTGATCCCACAAAAAGTTAATGTCAAAGTGATTTTTTGTCAGCATTTTGATGGGTTCAAAGGAGACTCGATTATAGGTGTGAGTGAGGAGTAGAGGGATTATACCAAAGGGATTTTGATCCAAGAGGATTTTATCTAGCCATTTTGAATTTAATCCTTCAAATGGGACCTCTCAAGGCTTAAATCAACATTTTTGCTTAAAAATGTGCAATTTAAGAAAAAATCAGGATGTTCAAAAAAGTGGGACACACTATTGTGGGACTACCCGACTGCAATTTAATTTGAGGCAAAGGTAAGTGATACTTATTCTGCGACTCTGTAATTTTGAGTTCATTATTATTTAGTGGTAACCAATTAGCGAACACTAGTGACCAGGGAGACCTCGGACATGATTTTAGGGCCAATAAGTCCAGAATCATATTTATATATATTATCCTAGTTTCTATCGAGAAAGGGCCAATAATGCTTCGACTATCCGGAGGCAAGCCTTAGAATAGTAGGGCCGGCAGGTGGGAGGACAGGAGATCAGACTTCACTGGCTGAAGAAAGGAAGGACCCCAGGTTAGGATGTTGAGATTGCCCCAGAAAAAAAGCATCCTCCTTTGCATTGCCCTTCCCTTATAATAGTAGGGCTATGCCTACAATTCTATAGGGTTAACAAGACCACCTATAAAATGCTAGGGTGACTATCCGGGTCAAGAAGTTGCTTTCAGTCTATTGTCACTTCTTCAATAATTTAACATTTTTTTTTGTAGTGGAAGTCGTTTGAGAATGGAGATGTCGAACAAGAATAAGGGTAAGGCTCCTGCAAGTGGGGAAAGCCAAGAGAGGCCAACAAAATGCAGAACCTTATCATCGTACTTTGGTCATGGTGTTGGAAATGTTTCTATCCAAAATTGGGAAACTACTTCATCACAAGTAGATTTTTAAGATTCACAACCTGAAACTACACAACATATTGAAGAAGTAGGCGAACCCGATATCTCAGATCACAATGAACTTGAAGAGGATTTTCAGTTAAATACCTAGAGTAACCATAATGATTTATTCAACTTGCATGAGACTGAGAATGCCAGAGATGATGATGGTGCAGGGAAAATGAAAAGAAAAAATAATTCAAAGAAGGATAGGGAATCAAAAAATGATCGGAAGTGGGAGTTGTCGAGGAATTTCAAATAGAATGGGTGTCAAAGTATCCATTCATTGAACCAGTGGACAATCCAATTGAAGGTCATCCTCTGGTAGAATGCATATGTAAGATTTGCACCAAGATAAATTAGAAGGAAAAGAGGTTGCAGTTAAAAATTAACACCATAGAGAAGCATATGGGTAAAGTTTACGAAAAGAAAACCATAGATGGAGTTGAAAAATCAGTGAGAAGATGGAAAACAAAGGATGAATCTCTGCATGTTAGGAATGCAGAATTATATGAATTTCAACTGAATATATAGATGAAGCCTGCTCAAGTTAAAGGCTCTATTGAAGCTTATTTTGGAAAAGCATTGGAAGTAGAACTAATGGGAAAAGTTTTTCAGTTAAGTGTTGTTTTTAAAATTTTGATTAGAGGGCATCCTATGACAAACTACCCATCATTGAGTTATTTATTATACTTTCTGAAAGTTCATAACTATCCTAACAGTCACTGGTCAGTAAATAGTGGATGGGAATGGGCAAGTTGTCTTGCCAATGTTGAAAAAGAGGATCTAAAGGCAAAAATTAAAGAGTCAAATTTTATTGCATTGTCTTTAGACGAGGTTACAACAGTAGATAATACTTTGTGGGTATGCATGCATGTTTATACAGTACACAATTTTGTCCGCCAACCTCATCTACTAACTATTGCTAAAATGAAGGATAATGCGACAACTTAAAATCTGTTTGAACTAGTTAAGAGATTTCTAATTGAATATGGAGGTATAAATGACATGACGATTGCCAATAAGTTGGTGTGTGTTGGAGTGGATGGAGCTTCAGTAATGCAAGGCCACATGGGCGGTCTTTGCACAAAGATACAATCTTCTTGTGCACCCTACGTTACTCACATTCACTGCATGGCCCATAGAATGAATCTAGCTTTTGGAGTTGTTAGCAAGCATGGTCCAATACAAAAATTGAATCTTTAATCAAAGAGCTCTACCAATACTTTTGTTGAAGTCTGAAACGATTGAGGGAATTTCAACACTTTTTCGAAGGACGAACCGATGGGAACAAGCTTCTGAAGGATAATGATACTAGATGGATCTCTTTGGATGGACCAACGCATCGTGTGTTTTTATAATATCAATCATTGCTTGGTCTAATGAACTCAAGTCATGAAGAAGCAGTGCTACCCAAATTTATTGAGCTGCTACGAAGTTTAAGTAATGTAGAGACACTCTTAACGTTAGAAGGTCTTATCCCCTTGCTGGAGGAAATGAGAAATATAATGAAAAAGGCCCAGCAAAGAGCAATGTATATTGCAGAATATGGTGTGCTTCGTAAATTGACATGCATGATGCTAGATAATCTCTATCGATCATGTGATGATGTAAAATTTTCCAGCTAAAAATCACAGATTTGGACAATCCTAACAACTTTTTAAAGATCGGTGTAAATGGGGAGTTATGTGAAGAAGTACATGAAGTTGAGATACTAATGTACTACTGTGCCAGGGTCAAGTATGAGGAACCAGGAAGGAACAACATGAAGCGAGTATCAAGTGTTAAAAGGGAAGACTTTGCCAAGATCGTTGAGTCTGTAACTGCTTCTGTGAAGCGCATTGCCTATGATCTTTCCTCAGAGATTAGAGTAAGATTCCCTCTAGTCAGACTACTTGAATCCATGTCTATTGTGTTTCCTCAATATTGGAGTTTCAAAAATTTGAAGGGTTATCAAAATAAGCTACTAACTTTGATAGATCATTTTTGCAAAACCAAAGAGTTAAATGGAGTAACTCTAAATGGAATTTTAGATGAATTTTCTTTGAGAGAATAATCGGGTCATTTTTCACAAACAATGAGGGAACAATATAATATTATGCAGAACCCCCACGAAGATTGATCGACAATAAGGCTTTGGAAATATCTAGCTGAGAGAGAAATGTTGATTGATTCAATATCAGAATTTTTCAAGCTTGCCGATTTATGTTTGACCATGATATTGGGATCGGTGGAGGATGAGAGAGTTTTCAGTGCTTTGGGGTTCCTAAAGTCAAAGATAAGAAACAAACTAGACAAGAATTTGGAAAATTGCTTGAGGCTCTATGCATCTAGGTATGAAGTTCATACTTTTACTTACGACGGGGCACTGAAATTGTGGAGGAAGAAATGTCAGAGAAGAGGGCTGGGCAACATTTCAAACCAAAGTGGGAGTTCCAAAGACAATGATGTGACTGTCATTGACTCGTGTACTGGTACTAGTAATGCTAGCGTTGAACTTGAATTAAGCGGAGGTATGCAGAGTGCAGAAAACATATTGAAGAACCAAGGAGGCTATGAAGTTGATGGCGATGAATCTGAGGGTCTCGATAATGAGATGATGTGGCAACTTGAACCTTTGTAGAAGTAGCAGGTCCTAGGTATTTATCAAAAATTTTGTTGTAGTCTACTATCAATTTATGTATCTCATCATCATTCATCAATCATGTATAATATTATATTCTAATGTCAAAATTCAAAAACATGAATGTGGTTGATAATCTCATGAATTCTACAATTAATAATGGTTTTCTTTTGCATTATTCAGCTCATATGGTACAATTCTTAAAGATTTTTTTTTTCAAAACATAGCAATTCATATGATACAATTCTTAGAAATAGAGATTCTCATTAATTTATTTACAAATATGACACAATGTAACAATTCATTCATTAATAGCAGTAAGAAGTAGAACACAAATCTGTGTGATTCTGTTTGCAAAAGTGAATTGACAATGAATTATGACTCAAGATTCAATACCCAATTTCAATTTCATTACCCTTAGCAAATAACCCTGAATTCCCTTTTATAGAAACAAGGGAGCAACAATAGCTTTAGGTCAATTTTCCTAATGTGAAGTCTCAAAATCAAAATCAGTAAGAGTCTAGACCAGTACACCATCTCTACAATTGTACATTTCTACATTTGATGGGCCGGTTTAGTAAATTAGCAATAGCATTATAGCATCTGCTACATTGATCCTATTAAAAAAACAAAGTTCAAACTTGTTACTTTTAACTCAATTCAAGCCAATAGATAAATAATATAGAGATGATTGAAACTAAAAGTACTTTCACGTTCTATTTTTTATTAGATGATTCTACCAGTTTGTTTAATAAGCTCCATTCTACATCGTTTGGAAGGTTAATATTTGTCAAGTTAGAGTAGATGACCTGCAACCTCGTCAGCCATTCATATTTGTTAGACTGACTTGAAAGCAATGATCCTTCCAATACTACATTCAAATTTGTCAATGGTTTGATGCAGTTTGCAATGCCTTCATGAGTTGTGTCCTGAGGAAGCTTGTCTAAATCAGTCCTCATTGTCTCCTCCAACCTTTTTTTGTAAGATTCTCTTCCAAAAAAATTTGTTAATGAGTTACTAGGACCAGGACTCGGCAAACCATGACCTATCATTTCGGTTGTTCTTTGATTCATCTTGGCAAACTTTATCTCAAATAAGGCAAGAGTTTCCTCTACTTCCTTTAGTTTTTGACATTTTTGTAAGACATGGGTAGCTTTTATTGATATAAGAGCGCGGTCATGAATTCCCTTGCTTTCCAAATGCCTATCATTGGTTGTGTTGATTTTATTCAAAATCTATTTTCTAGTTTTCTCTCTCTGACAAAAAATTTTGTTCTTGTCAATGTGCTCTTTGAGCTTCCCAAAAACATCTCTAAGACTTTCATTCAATTCAAACCATCACACAACCTATCACCAGTCACCTTTATTTTCCCCCAAAGGTCTTTTTTTATTTTCTTGACTGTATTTTTCATTCGGTCATTCAAGCTATTTTCGTAAGTTTTAATTGTCTTATTTGCCTTATTTAGCTCTTCTCTCAATTCTGACAACTAGTGTTCACTCTATTTTTTTATTTTCTCTGCTTCCTCTTCCCATTGGTTTGCTTTCTCTTCCCACTGTTTTGATTTTACCCTCTCATCCTCCAATTATTTTTTTAATTTATTGTTTACTTGTGCCGCACTCTCCACGCTTTTGTATAAATTTAATGAAGAGGCTTTTTCATCCTCAATATTTTTATTGCTCTCTTCCAATTTTTTCCTCACAAATTTCAGTTTTGCCTCTATATTTTCTTGCTAACCAATTGCTTCTTTAGAGGATGAATTTTTTATCCTTTTCTCTAATTCTTTGCACCTGTTATCTGTTGCTTTCTCCTTTGCCTTTTCATTAGCCAGGTCTGCATGTAACTTTTTTATTCTTCCCTGAAGCTTTCCATTCTCTCTCTCTCCAACTTCATCACTGAACTGTACACAACTTGGTTGGTCATTTTTGACACATTGATCATGTCCACATTTTTAATTTTTGATAAATCCATTTGGAGGGTGCTAACTTGAAATTCAGATGGATCTATCTGACTCTCTTGTGGATTGTTATCTCTAGCTGGGGGCATAACAACCATGAACTCCATCATTTCTTTCTTTGGGTCATGTGTGGGAAATAACCTATTCGATGCAGGTTCTGCATCACGAGCTGTAGCAACTGCATCCCTCTTCAATGTCTTAGTATTTTGTCTATTCCTATTTTTTGTTTGTTCAAAGTTAGTTACAAAATCATTGTAACAAAAATTAGGGTTTTCTGACACAATTGAATGTTTGAAAGGTGAAATAGAACTTGCAGTGATGTACAAAATTCCACCTGTGCTTCTAATAATTGTACTATGAGGATTAGTAACAGTAATACCCTGACCCATTACAAATGTAGCATTTAAACTGTTCAGAGGGTTTTTTCCTGAAGGTGTGGCAATTGTTGGACTCATAGTCACGGACACCATTGGCATTGTTGTCATAACCTTTTGCTTCTTTACACTACCTTGATATTTGGGATCCACTGATTTCATGTCCATTTGTAATGTCCTTTTCATACCACTAGTACTACCCATGCCATCCCCACCAGTGGTAGTGGCACTTGATTCAGATTGAATCTGAGTGCTTGGCAAAGGTGGAACTAGATTTGAAGCTGGAAAAAATGAAGGTGCAAGGGTATGAGACTGAGTAGTACCTTTTTATGATGAACTTTCAATTACTGGTGCCCTGCCATGTTTTGGTGGAGCGGGTGTGGCAATTGGATACCAATTCCATTCTCCTGTGGGACCCAGACCACCCCTACTTGGAAAACCCATTTTTTCTACCATGTCTGCCCGTTTGCCATATTTTACTTTTGTGGACACACTGACTCCAGTAGTTATTGTCATAGAATCCTTCCCATCAAAATCAGTATCTTGATCATCATAATCACTAGGATGTTCTTGACCAGGATGCTTCATATTCCACAAATCGCTAAATGTTTCATCCTCGTCCGGATCATAAAGATTTGCAGAGGTCTTTGGCTCATCGAGATACTTCCTCATTTCCCAATAATCTTTAATTTTTGTTGCATTCCAATTATCATCTTTACATTGAAGCGCTATTTTTTTCGAAATAGCTTTTGTAGATGGTTGAGAAGCTTGCTGGTAGAAATTGTAGGATGTCTTGTGCCGCACTTTTCCTTTCTACTTGTGCAATGCAATAATTTGTGATGAAAATTCTTGTATTTAAATATTATTTTTCAGTGGCATATTTCTCCATCTCTTTTTTGACCTCATCCCAGGACTCCATATTTTTAAATTTTTCTATCAATGGCATACCCTAATGTTGACATTTGCTTGCGGAGCTCCCATTCGCTCTAAGCTTTGATCCAATTATGTTTAGTGGATCATACTACAATTGACTGTCAACAACAAAGCAAAAAATTGAAAAAAAAAGCCTCTGCCACTTTGAATCCTCTTCTCTCAAATGTGAACCCTCCCAATGAGAAAGGCAAAGAAGGAAATATCATTTTCTTTTGCTAACCATTAAAGAGTGCATCTGTGCTCTCCATCTTCCAAACATATTCCAATGCAAATACCCTCTTTTTAACATGTATTGGAAGTTTGTAGGGTTCTACCACTGAACCATAAAACCTTAACACAGTGTAGTCTTCCATGAAGTACGAGTCAGCCAATTGTATTTGACTTCCGAGTTGAATGCAATCTCTACAAGACACAAGCAATCTAGGTAACAAAGTGCCTATAATTTTATGATACATTGGTGCCAAAGAGAAGTCTAAATTTTTTTTATAGTTCCTTCGGTTATCACTCGTCCTTATCTGAGGTGTCCATTCATATATTGCATTTTGGACCTGACTTTGAAGCTTGTTTTTATGAAATATTGCACGATGCTTCACTAAAAGAAGATAGCACAAGTAGGTTGTGAACCTAAATGTCTTCTATGAAGCTCTTTTAATAATTTGTAATTGTTCTTGCATGCAATGAACAGTGTGCTCAATAAAATTATATTTTACTGGTTCTTTTTCACAGTGAATATGAAAAATCATTTCAAGAATGTTGGCACCCACTTCTTTGTTACTATCCAATCCCAAACAAAATGCTAGCAAGGAAATATTATCCTGAACCCATTGCACAAAAATATCATAATCATAAGGAGTCTTATGATATGGATCCAGACTAGAACTGCTTGTTATTCCTCTAATATACAAATATTTATATTTTGCATCTATTTTTTCATAACTCTCTGCCAGCTTTCCCAGGTCAATGTACACGTTTAATTTTTGTGCTTCAAACCCTAGGTCCAACAGACTAGCAAATTTAGTCTCTGTTATCGATAAAATTTCCTCCTGAGTATTTTTATTTACAATTGCTTTTCTATTTTCATCATAATTTTTGGTGCAAAGCATGACAATTTCTAGACAAGGGAATACTTGAGGTAACGCCATGTGTGCTAACCCAACAACCCACAATGCAATTTTATTTGTCTTTTCCTTTAACGTGTTGTTAAATGGATAAAATTTTGAATCCTTCATTAGCTCTTTCCACTTATTTTCAAGTGCAAATCTAATTTCCATGATTCCCTTATTTCCATGGATAACAAGATCAAAAATATCACAGAATTCATTAGTGAAAGCTGGTGTTTTAACCAGTTTGTGGAAGTCTATTATCTCTGTTTCCTTTCTTTGCCCTTTACTCGTATTCTTGGTATTTTTTTTTCCCATCGTGGACCATGGTATACTAGTTTTACTATTTACTTGTACGAAAATTCAAAAAAATATACACAGGTGACAACTACAATTTACATGCGTGTTTGAAAATTCAACCCTAATTCTATGACTACAATCTAAATAGTAAACCTCTAGATTTGAAAAATTTAAAGGGCAAGACGTGGGTGTTCAAGATTTTACCCAAAAATTTAATTTGTGCAGACTATGAGTGGGCAGAGAGCTGAGAGAATGTTACATTCCTCAATCCTCAACCTAGAAGTCATAACCCCTTTCTGAATCTCCAATACATTATACTAGTAAGAACTGAAAATATAAAAAATTAGGTTAAAATTGTACAATAGTGAGTAGTACTGAATCGTGAGTCGTCAGTCGTCACTCACGTTGAATTTTACTGTCACTTGTGTTAATTTTTATTTCTTCTCTAGATATCTGAGGTCACAAGAACATGTGTTAATTAATTGTTTGGTTTGTGGTCAAATTGAGATTATTACTTATTAAATGTTAAGTTACTCTTTTACTCCAATTATGATTTTAATTAAACTTAGTTGAGTGTACACATGTCATGATTCTGGAATAGATTTGCATAAATAGGGTTTATTTTCCCTTTCGGTCCAAAATACACCACATGTCATTGATATGTGCTCATCCAACGGTCGCTGGTTTCTTTTAATCTTCTTTTATCTTTCGATCTTTTGGTCGTCATCGAATGACACTGATTGAATGAGTGTACACATGTCGTGATTTCAGAATAGGATTGCAAAAATAGGATTTATTTTCCCTTTCGGCCCAAAATACACCGTACATCATTGATCTCTGCTCATCCAACAGTCACTAGCTGTCACTATCATTTGTGTCGAGTCCCATTTATTTGCTTCCATTTATTTACTTTGAATTATATTTATCGGATGACACCAATTGTGTGAGTGGTCACGTATCATCAGATTCGTCTGATTGAATGAGTGTACACGTGTCGTGATTTCGTAATAGGATTGAAAAAATGGGATTTATTTTCCCTTTCAGCCCGAAATACACCATACGTCGTTGATCTCTGCTCATCCAATGGTCGCCAGAAATATAGTTACACGTAACACCATACGCCAAAAATTTATTAAATTTAAATAAGATTAAATATTGAAACTATCTAATATAAAAATAACTAATTAAAATATTGCAATCATAAATAACTGTCTAATTATTTATTAATTTATTACTAACCATAATTTATAAAATGCTTTAAACTTTTACAGCTCCACATTCGCAGTTGCACACATGACACATTGACATAATGATAATTACATTTGTCATTGACATGGAAAAATTAAGTTATTACTCTTAAATAAATCACACACATGTCATACATTAAACATTGTTACATTTTTTGGTTCATATTATATATCACAGATTCACATATCGATTTGGCAATGTGAATGGGCATATAATTTATTATTTATTATTTATCAAAAGTAAATTCTTTAGATTTCTTTACAAAATTGCAATTAAACAATATTACGCAGACAATCTATTATCTCACACACTGATACGTGTCTTGTTTCCGAAGGAAGATAGAAAATTTACAATAATTTTAAAGAGTCAAACAACAAAATTTTCATTAATTATTTCAAAAATTTACATCACTAATATTATAATATACGTTATATTTACTTTATAATTGAAAAGTTTAACTTTACACTATAGTCACACCGTAAACCCTACAAAGTGGGAAGTATCCAAATAGTTACAAAATTTGTTGCCACAAGGGCACTGGTTGATCATATAAGAAAAAACAAAAAAATTAAACGAAATGTGAAAACCCATTTCAAGAACATAAACACTGAGGGTCTTCATCTACATCCCTGTCTGAGAAGAATTGTTTGTTGAGGATAATCTCCCTGAATTCATCAAGCCAGGTGTAGTCCGTCTCCTCAAAGTCGTCGAGGTGAAACCACTTCTGCAAGAAGTCCCTCCCTAGCCACGCCCACTTCCAATGCCGCGTCACATGCCTTTCATTAAGGTTCAGTAGGAAGGGTTGCCTTTCCACATTGTTGCCTCGTTGGATAAGATTTTCAATTTCATTAGCCCAAGGGATACCCAACCCCAGTTCTATGAAGACAACGACTTGGAAATCGTCCACCAGAAATTGATCCTTGAAAACATTCTGCAGTAGCCTAAGCATGTCTACCTTCTCTCCTCCGAGGTTGAGAAGAGATGCCAAGAAGTGGGATGTAATGTTTGTGCTGACACGGTATCTCTTCTTGTTGCGAATGAACTCATGGCCGAGCACCATCAACACAACATTGTTAATGAAAGAACCCACTTCCTTGCAAACTGAAGTGAGTACTTCGTCTAGTATCCTACCCAAAAAGGGATTTTTCTCATCAGTGGATGTAGTTCTCAACCTAATTGGTTTGTCCATCTATGCCTAAACTAAAAAAAAAAAAATCTTCAAACTACACACAGAAAATTGAAATTCGAGGGCCGAGGCTGAAAGGAAAAAGAAAATTGAAATTGATGAAGAAGCAAGCAATAACGTCTATTAATAGCCCCATTCCATATCTTCCATATATTTAGGTAAATCATTACCATTAATGCAGGAGTGTGGGAAATTACTAATATAGTCAGTGGTCACTATACTAATAACTACATTTTGTACTAGTAAAATTTTGGAAACCGTGTGAATTTCCTGATGGCTAAAGAATGTCACTATCACTTTGACAAGATACTCATTTTGAGAAACTATGCCTCAGATAAAACTCTAGCCATTGATCTACATCAATCAACGGTCTCGATTAATACGTTTACAATTTAGGGTTCTAAACAAACAAGTTTAAGGTACGTGTCAATGGTATCAATGCTCATAGTTGATAATACAATGTACATACCACGTGCAGTTGCCAAATGTACATACCACTTGCAGTTGCTAGTGACGGCGGACAACTCCGCTACCAAAGAGGCGATATTAACTCGACGTGGTTGGGAGTTCGTCGTCCGAAAATTGCAGTTATTAGATGTTCTATGAATTTTCATTTGGCATTTGCTAATTTTAGATTTTAGTTTTACTTTAAAGTTTAAAGAATAACTACTTAAAATTTCACAATTCGATAGTCACACATGTGACATAATACATGCAAAAGTTAAGTAATATTACTGTTAAATAAATAACATATTGTCATACATTAATAATTTAACATTTGTTTGGTTCATTTTCAATTTCACAAATTATAAAATCACATATGTCACACATACATATTTTACAATTAAATCCATAAAAACAAACTGAAATGAAGTTGCAAACTTTTCATTAATATTTTCTATAAATTTACAATATTCAGAATTTCGGACTTGGAGAATTTCACTTGAAGTCCCTACAAAACTTTAAAGACAAAACCTACTATAGTGAAAATTTCAAAATTTTTAGGTGGAGGCCATAGGGACACAACACTAAGGATTTTCCCCTCTGTCTAAGTAGAAATTTTCAGAGATGTCAAGCTCTGCAAATTTATACAACCATTCATAGTCCACCAAGTCATCCAATAGGCCCCATTTGCGAAGAAAATCCCTACCAATCTGCGCCCCCATTTCCTATGGCGCATCAATTTTTGAACATCCAGGTTCAAAAGAAAAGGTTGAATGGCCACATCTTCTTCTAACTTGAAAAGCTTGCGTAAATCACTTGCACAAGGGATCCCCACCCCTAATTGTGCATAAACAACAACCTCAACAACTTCACCCAGGAATTCATGTTTGAATAGCTTCCTTAATAGAAGGAGCATATCCACCTTCTCTCCCCCAAGGTCCAAAAGAGATGCCAAAAAATGGGACGTAATGTCCATGTTAACTCGGTACCTTTCGACATTTTCCAAAATTCACAGCCCAGCACCATCCTCACAGCCTCATTTGTTAAGGCTCCAAACTCCTTGCAAACTAATTCAAGGGTTTGGTTTGAGATCGGGCCCAAAAATGCCTTCTTTTCCTTCGCAAATGTTCTTATCAAATGGATAGGAGTGTCCATCTTCAAAAAACAACCTAAAAACCTAAACCAAAGGCAATCTTTCAAGCACTAGAAAAGGCGAACCCAAACCAAAGGAGAATTGAAGAAGAAGGAAGTGTAGATAATCTATAAATAGCCCTTAATTCTTTCTCTAACCTAATTAATTCATTTGTTCTTCAAAATTCTATAAATATTTCATATTAAAAGCACAGTCGTTCATATTAAAAGCACGACTGTGTGAAATTAGAAATAGCCAAATTTAGTGTCAGTGATAAAACATTTATTTTATTAACGACAATTGTGATACATTATCAACCGTCCACCTAAACAAATGTAAGACTTGATACGTGTAAATAATGATGTCATTACATGATGTTGCAATAATTCGATAATAGTTATAGTGCATATTAATTTGATACGTGTCATCATTCCGGTGAATTCCTAGAGAACTCTGTTTCCTTCAATAAATTGGGCCGAAATTAAACTTCAGCCATTGATCTAGGATCATCAAACGGTCTCAAATAAGACATTTAACATTATGAAATGATGGATGTTACTGTTAGGTTGTGTGTTGATGTAACTTTTTGTGCTTATGGATACCAACATGTGTTTAATCTGCAAACAAGTTATTAGTTGGCGTTGGCCCACATGATGCATTGACAAGTCCCATCTTTTGAAAATCGCCAATAAAATATTTATTTTTCCCATACTTAATGATAGATTAGCCAAAAAATATATATTTTTTCAAAATGCACATAAAATTCTCCAACACAAATTTTTTTTTCCCTTCAACAAAAAATCATTCGCCTCATATATTATAATGTATTTACTTTAATAGAAAAAAATTTGCCTCACACAATATATATTTTCACCCACATTAATGTATTATTCACTAGGATTTTATGGAATTTTCATTGGGCAGAGAAAAAATCGCCTTCGCCTTTATATTATTTTCTTAATTTGGAAACAAAATTGGCCATCATCAAGAAAAAGTTTCCCCTAAATTAGTGTATGATTCGCCAGGATTTTACACTTTTTCCTAGGAGGGGGTTTCTTAAAATTATCCCTGCTCGAGCCTCATTTGATCCTATCAAATTTGTTCCTATGAAAGTTACTCATGAGCCTATTGGTATAAAGATAAATCTTAAAGATGATAACCTCGGAAATGCATCTAATTCCAAAGATGTTGATATCCCTTTCACATCTTATCTCCCTCCATGAAAACATAACCATATCCCTTCTGCATCCTCCAAATCCATTTTGGGTTCCTATAGCCAAAAACTAAAGTCTTCATCCCTACCATCCATATTGGGTCCCTATATTCCTTCCTCAACCATGCCTACCATCCCTAGCTCTCCATTCACTTACCCTACCATGTATCAAGATCAACGAAGGCACACATACTTGAAGAATGTTCAAACACCAATCCATATGAACCCTCCATATCATTCCTATTCACCCATAATTCCCAAGTCTTTTGGAAGCAATTTGGATGTGCAACATAAAAAATAGAAATCCAAGTATCCACATGTGTATAAAGATCACCATGTCCATTCTAATCGACATGTGAATGAAAAGAAAAAATAAATATCCAAAAGGTCACAAAGGTCCACAAAGCAAAAATAAATATCCAAAAGGTCGCAAAGGTCCACCAAGCAAAAAGAAAAATCAAAGAAAATGTGGGTTCCTAAATCCCTTATTGAAGAAATTCATTTGAAAGAATCAAAAAAGAAATAAAAATCAAATACTATGTGGATTCCCAAGTCACTTTTGAAATATTTTCACACAAAAGAAAAATCAAAGTTTACATTCAAGCTTCCAAAGGCTTCCACTTCAACTCCTTCTAAAAATTTTCTACTTTCCAAGTCTACTTTGGGTTCCAATATCCCAAAATCCACTATCTTAGCTACATCTTCACCTCCATCCATTTTTCTTTCATCATTCCATCACCCTTAAAAGTGTGTGTTAAAGTTGATCTTGCCAACATTTCCATCCACAACATATATTCTTCTTATCCTCATATTCATTATCCAACACCTACTTCCCATCTTTCCATGCCTTTTATCCAATCTATGTTATAAAACCTTCAGCATCATCTACCTTTATCCTTCATATATATCTTTTGTCATCACCTTATCGATATCTTTGAGCATCCTAGCCATAGCCGTGGTTTATTATAGCATATCTTTTAGAAGAGAATTATCCAAAGATCCCGATGTTGGAGAAATATTGAAAAATACAAAAAAAAGAGAAAAATTCTGAAAAAAGAAAAAAAAAAGTGCCTTGGTGAAAACTTGGTAAATGGGGCCTTGGTAGAAAAATTAAAGATAAATAGATTCATCCAAATCTGGTGAAAACCACTTCTTGTGGCACCTTGGACAAGTACCATGATGAAAACCTGGCAAACATGCATCATGCATAATTCCTCCATCTTGCACTCTACACTTGGGGCAAGTTTCATCCATGCTATCCTCCATCTTCCATATTCTACCATTTATCCTACTTGCATCCATATTGATTCTTTCACCTTTGATCTTGACAAGGTTGAACATATCCATGAGCATCAGGTATCTGGACATCCATTATCCTTTCCATTGGCTTATTCACTTGTGGCACCATGCTACCCTATCATGTTTCTTATCCCAAATTCTACCTTCATTATTCCTTGACAACATTTCCATAATCCCAAATCATCACCTCATAGCCTCCATTATTCCTTTATCCTGATTGTCCTATCCTGTCTATATATTATCCAAATTGATCCCTCGGTCTTGATCAAAATGAAGAGCATAAAGTGAAAATTTTGTTTTCAAAAACCTTTTTGACATGTCCACTCTTTTGGACCACCCACTTTCATGACATCGGTTCATTATCTTATATGCTATCTAGCACTTCATCATTGGCTTTTGTTGATTATCCAAAAAATGCTTCACATTACTCTATCCTTTTTCCTTAGCTTGGGTAGTCTTGAGGAGATGGTCCTACAGGTCACATTCACTACACATGCTTCATCCATCATGGCCTTTTCATTTTTAAATCCATCAGCTTGCTCATCTATCTGTCATGTCCTATACCTTGCTAGACATTGGGGTCAGCCAATGTGCAATTGGAATCTTCATGTATGATCGAGCCAACACATTGTTATGTTTGAGGTTGACATATTTGTATGATCACATCTCTTAATTATTTCATTGGAGGTTGTTCCAAATGATTTAGGTCTTGGCCTAATTTTTGTAACACATTTTCTTAAATTATTGGGAAATGTGATCTTTTATGGGCCGACCGATGTTGTGATTGGCTTTATAAGCTTATGGACTTATTCCTAAGGGATAAGTGATTTTTATAAGATTATTTGGCATAGTTGGCTAGGGTTTGTAAGAGGTTTTCTGATCATAATCAGGCATGTGAGACTGCATGTTACAAATCTATTGTAAATGATTTTCTAAGAATAATAGAAGGATGATCTTTCATTAGATATCCATCTTGGCTTGTTGTTCTTGTTTTTTTTCCATTGTATTTAATCGGCTGCATGGATTGGACTGATGCATCCAAGGTAAGAGGTTCCAAGAGAATGAAAAATCCAACCTTGCAGAAAGAGTTACATAGTAGAAACTCAAATATTTTGAGAAGTAAACACACAGATCTAGAGTATGGAACACACATTCAACCTTTTCATTGACAGGTAAAACAATTACAATTTTTTGCAATACCAGTCAACATGCCCAACTCAAATGTTAGGGACTTATTACAAAGAAACCTAAGCATCCTTCCTAACCTATGACTGAAAAACAACCTCTTCCATACCCTAGCTTAATACCTTCACCCTTCGTAACAAGAACCAAGACCCAACTTAAATACAAAACTGTGACCAAATAAGTCGGCCTTAAGATTACATTTTCCAATAAGAACTAAATGTGTTACCAACTAACTCCCATTCGACCTCTGATCTAAGATCTTTAACCAATGAATAAATCACAAGGAGAGATCATACAAATAGGTCGGCCAAACACGTAGTCACATAGGAAAATAATCCATAAGCACCATCGAGAAAGGAAATCCAACAAATGATTCAAACACTGACCGGTTCAAGAATATGAAGAACACATTCTAAACACAGCCAAAGAATCCAGCATAACTTTAGGCGCGATACTCCAATTTATTTGCGATCATAGGAAAATATTCCTAATGATCTCAAGAACATGACTCTATGACCGTAATTTCCAAGGATATGAAGAACTCGACCACAAAAGGAAAACACGACAACCAGTGACTAGGAATAGAAAGACTCAACAACGGGTGGTCAAGAACTAGAAAACTCAAATATTTTTGGTTGATACAAGATTGCAATGATCCTAGGGTGCTCCTGCATCATGGACTAATCTTTTGAGGTTTCTCCATCCTTGACTACATCATCGAGATATAAGTGATGCTTTTGATGATAATTTCATGAGACCTATGGATCCATTTGAAGCTGCTAAATATGATGTTATTGACCATAAAGCCAAGGGCCTAATTATATTATGTCTTGCAGACTCTATTTTAATCAATGTGCATCAAAATTCCTCTACTAAGAAGCTATTGAATAAGCTTTGTGAAATGAATCAAACCAAATATTTAGTGACCAAGATTTTATTGAGGAAGCTATTATATTCCTTGAGAATGGAGAAGGGTACAAAAATTAGAGACCACAAGTGGAAGCATTCAATATGTTGGTGGGAGAATTGACATTAGTTAACATCAAGATGGACAAGGAGGAGAAACATCGGATCTTTATTTGTTCTTTTTCTAATTTGTGAGATCCTCTTGTAATGGTCGTCAATAGTAAATATGAAGACTGTAGATGTGGAGGGTTTTTTACTTTTTGAAGAGATGAGGAAGGTATCCATCAATGCCAAGGAGGCCCTAAATGTTCATGGAAGACCTAATGAAAAAAAGTAAGAAAAATGAGTAACTTAATAAATCCCTCTTGGAAAATTTAAAGTTATTTTCTCGAATTTTAATAAGCCTAGATACATCTATAAGGACTACAAAGAAGAAAAAGAAGAAATTTTATTATGATTCTGAGTCTGATAAGGAAGATGATGATGCATTCATTGCATCTTTCTCTACTCATGAATGTGATTCAATGCATGGTTAATTGACTTAGGTGCATCTTTTCATATGACCTCAAATAAATATTGGTATTCTTAATATGAAGAATTTAATGGAGGTAAGGTGCACTTGGGTGATTATTCTCATTTATTATTGGATGTGATAAAGTTAGAATCAAGTTTCCTAATTGTAAAATAAGAAGGATGAATGGTGTGTTGTATCTCTCTGGTCTAAAACTTAAAAAAAAATAAAAAATTGGGTGATCCCACAATACTAGGATACACTTTTCGCTCAAACGACATTGAAATCAACATTTTGCACCAAATCTTAACTTTCCAACATTTATAGCATCTAAACCATTAAAAATTTGAAGATGAATTAAACTACTCATTTGTGAGATTTTTTGTGTATCTTCTAAATATATTTTAAGAAAATATTGGAAATAAATTGTGCATATTTTTATGTATCTTGTTATAACTTAATTTTTACAAGTAATCAACATTTTTTAGAAGTGGCATTTATTGTGTAATGCATAACATTTTTTCTATAGCAAAAACAAAATTCTAATTTTAAAATATAAATTTGTTACACCAATATCTAGGGTATGGATTTTTTCAAAAAAATAAAAATGTTGCATATATATTTTTAAGTTAATTTTTGAAGTCAGAGTAATTGTCATTTGGATAGAGGTGTATTGTGCAATTCATAAATTTTATTTTATGCATTTGAATTAACTTATTTTTGTGTTAAAATGAGGATATGAATACCTAAAGAAACATAATTTTTACAATTTTTTTCTCTACTTTTCAAAATTTACACATATGTGAAACAGACCTAAATGTTTGATGAAAAACCTACATTCATAAGAAATAAAATATAAAATATATTAATGAATTTAAATATATTCAAAATTAAACATTTTCAAAAGCTAATAATAAGGACTAAATACTTACAAAACAAAACTCATAAATGAATTCATTTGATCCCCCAAAAGCTAATGTAAAAGTGTATTTTTGTCTACTTTTTGATATGTTCAAAGAATACTCCATTGTAGGTGTGATTTAAGATTAGAGAGATTTTGTCAAAGAGAGTTTGATCTAAGAGGATTTGATCTAACCATCTTCAATTAATCCCTTCAAATAGGACCTCTCAAGGCGTAAATCATTATATTTTCTTAAAAGTGTACACTTTCAACAAAAATCAAAATGTGCTAAAAAGTGTAACCTAGTATTGTGGGATCACCCATCTATGAGAAAAATAATAGATTTGGGTATGCAAGTATTTTTTTTGATGCAATATGTAAATGGTGAGAGGTTATATGGTAATTGCTAGAGGTGTCAGAAATGGAACATTGTATAAGCTAGATATGTGCACTGTTGAGTGTAATAGTGCATTTGTGAAGACCAAACATGTGGATACCGTTGATGACACTTTGTGACAACCTCGCCAATAGGGGGAGAGTTGTCACTGGGTACCAGAGTACCAACCAAATTCACCTAAAGAGGTTTACCAGAGATCGGGCTCTCCTAGCCTCGAAGCACCTAGTAATTGGATCACAACCACGTAGGGGTAGCTTATTTGGGCAAGTGACTGTTCGTATGTTAGGGGATAGCTATTTTTTGACTCATCAGTCTCTGGGAAATTGAGGGATTATCGGGTTTCCTGCAAGAAAATGTATTTTCCACAAAAGAAAATGCAAAAAGTCGAGTCAAGGTTAGAGTGCATTTCTACCTATAGTCGTGAATATATATTTAAAAACATTTGCAAAGCTCCAGATGAAAAACTAACAACAAATACCAAATGTATACATGATTATCAATCGAACATACATTAGTAGCAAGCTGGAGCATTCATCTAACTATCAAAGAACTGGAGTAGAGGACATAAGGAAGCATACAACATGAAAGCTTCTTGTTAACTCCGGAACCAGAAACAACATGAAACATAGTGCTAAGAGGTGCTTCTCATTCTTTCATTAACCTCGCAAATCCAACATCACTGGTGATTACATTAACAACTCCAGGGGAGCATTAATCTACTGGAAACTTTAACTAAATACTAAAAACTTAAGAGAACGATAGTCATTTATGGACAACAAAATCATCAATTCACCTACCCTTGAAATGGAGTAAGAATTATTATTTATAGACACCCTATGTACATTGGGGCCTTAACCTATACAGACTACTTACATCAAATTACAATATTCACAGTTGGTACTACCTGAGCTTTCATAATCGACCTACTATATACAATCATTTGAGAGGACAAGAAGGGAAAGAAAGAAGAAAATAAATCTCAGAAAATTAGCCATTGGGAAGAGTGCCTTTGTACTTATAAACGTGATGGTGCACCTTGGATGACTTAGGCCATACACCCTCATTAATGCACATCTAGTTCTTGGTCCTTGAGTAACCTTCCCGTACGCCAGGTATTAAATGTTGGAGCAGCGCCTTGGGAGCAAGGAGACGTCTGCAACAAACCTTCCTCCCAGTAGTCACTATCATGTCATGAAGTACTGCCTCATATCTGAAAAAAAATCTTGGACAATGATCGGTCGGCTCCAGAGAAGCTAGCAATGCTATCACTGTAAAGAATACAAAACCAGAACCCCAAAATACTCCAGGATCTGGAAGCTTGCGCTCAATGAATAAAGAATTAATGACCAACTCATCTGAAAAGGGAGAGATTCTTTAAGCCCGAGGAATTTTATTGACCTTTGAAATTTTCATAGGCTTCCAAAATCTTGTGAATGCCCTCCTCCTCTACATCCTTTAGACAATCTTGATGATCCATGAAAATTTTGAGATGATCGCTTGCGTCCTCAACCTTTACTTTCAACTCTGAAGCTAGTTTGGCAGCATCATGAGACTTAAGCATCAACTGGGAGAGCTGCACCATTATGGCGCTATCAAAATATACTGAGGGCCAGAATTGAACCTCAACCACTTCATCAAAATTTTTGATTATGGCATCTATGGGAGTGTAAGTCCCGGGGTTGAGTGGGTCACCCGAAGTAATTTCCTTGATGAATGCATAATATTGGTTAAGTGGGATCCTACCCGCCAAAATATTTTCTTCCAAAATCCTTACCAGTTGCTTGCCAACCTTAATTTGAATGTAAGTCTGGACTACTGAGTTTTGGGGAACTTGTAAGACTCATCCCCGAGGATTTTTGTTGCCGCTAAGTTGTCCTCCCAAAAGTTTAGGATTTCTCCCAGGTCGTCCCTCCATTCCTCATATTTTTCTATCTCTTCCTACCACCGAGGAATGATGGCCTCCAGTTGGTTCACTGTATCCTGCGCTAGGAATAAATTAGGGAGGGACTCGAATAGGAAGCTCTTCACTACCCCAATTTTTTAGGCCATCCATTCATCAACAACCAGTGATTTCTTTTTCATTCTTGTTAGCGCATCAATATCACCCTATGGAAGTGGCGTTCCAGATGTAGATGATCCAAGTGTTATAGAAGCGAAGGGGCGAATTAATTCTATCAGGAGCCCAAGGGGATTTGCGTTTGAAGTTTTTAGATCCTATACCCTATGGGACTGCATTTTTATATTGGGCATGAATAGCCAGACTTGCCTCGTTTAGGAGATCTAACTCCCCTTTCTTATCCCAAATTCCCAGAGATACCTCTGTGATCGTTTAATCTCTAGTAGCGACCTTAGCTTCATCCTTCCCTGTCGATGGGGCTGCTATGATTGCCACCAGATTTCCTTCTGCATCTCTTCGAGTGTTATGGAGGGTGTGAGCCTTCTTGGGCTTCTTTTCTACTTGGCCTTTGGCCAACATTTTGGCTAGCAGTATTTGGGCCACCACCGTCATCAGAGTCTTTCTCCTCTGGTATTTTACTAACCTTTGTGATGGTACTACTAACCCGCCCTTTACCATCCCTAAACTTGAAGTGTCTATAGGGTTTCACTTAGGTTCTCCCATCAATGTATTTCCATCTGTGTTACCAGGATCTTCACCTGTGCTTCCTTTCTCTTTCTCTGTACCACCCTTGGGGATATCATCTCTTGGTGGGTCAAATGGTGGTGGCTGCAAAAGAGGCTTGTTCAGGTCTACCTATTAAAATGTTGTGATGGACCCGCCCATCTGTGTGGGTTGGGGTCGTGGTAGAGCCTGACTATCTGTGGGAGTTTGGAGCACGGCGTACGTGAGTACAGTTATTCTCGTAGGTCCAGTTTCCCATAACACCAGCAGCTGCTTTGCATCCTGCTTTTCTTCCATGATATTCATCTCAACTTTCTCCTGTCAAAGTTCATCTCCTTCTTCTTGGGCCTTCCTCTGGGCCTCTTCTTTGTTTTATTTTTTTGTGGATACATCAACTTCTTGCCTCGCAATCTCTTTCGCTGCCCTATCTACCATCTCATGTAGACCTCACAGGTTTGCAAGTGGGAAGAAGTCATCTACATCAATTTGAGAGATCTCCAAGGGATCTTCTGGAGGAACCTCTCTTTTGGAGGAGGAGGAGGAGGAGAGCACCTTGACATCAGGTGTGTTCATGGAGTCAGGGCTCAGATATCTATTCTTTGGGTGCCTCTCTGCCTTCTGCTTCTTTCTTTTCTAGAGAGGCCCTCCAGCGGCTGTGATTTTTGTTGATTCTTCAGTCTCCTCATTGGTGGCCATGCTTAGTAATGTGGCTAGAGAGGGGTATTCTCTCTGTAGAAGACAGGTGCCCATCGAAGTGTCTCCTAGACCGAAGGTTATCCCAGAGTTTGATGCGTCTAGAAATTTTTTGGATTCTCCCAGCTTTACGTGTAACTGCTCCTTCATGGGGGTGAAATGGGGTCTGTGACCTGAGAAGAAGTACCTACCTTTCAATTTCCTTGGGCTTTGGATTGATCCGCCACCCAGGATCCTAAAGCTTCCAAACATTGGTTGTCCAATCAGAAACTCTTTGGGAAAACCCTTGCAAAATATCTGTGGTTGCACTCAATCACATCTCTCAAAACAGACTCCCCTGCTAAAACTTCTGGAGTATCCCAATCCACCGGAGAGAAGTCTATCTTATCAATGTTTGTTTCTTTACACTCGAGGTCTTCTTGAGTCCCGTTATCAGAGAAAGTCTATTGGAATGTCTGAAGGTTGAGATGTTCCATCATTCCCTTAGACATCCTAGTGTAATGTTGGTTCTGGACATCGGAATCATCCTGACAATTTTTCCAGAAATATTCATGGTTTTGCTCATGGGGGTTGATCCCCCGAGGCATTAACTTGTCCAGTCAGCCATGCAAATCATAATATTTACAAATAAGTGGAAATTTAGCCAAGCCTAAACTTCTTAGCTCATTCTCTGCTTCCCGGGCTGCGGCGAGGGAGCAAGTGTACCTTCCACACACAAATGGGAAGGAGACAAAGGTGATCTTCTTGGTGGCCATCAGGGTATGTGCCTCTAGGATCTATCTGCAGAATTATAAAAAAATGATCTTGTCCCCATAATACTTGGGAAATAGGAATGGATACCCAGAAAATATGTATACCTGAATGTAGGTGTGTTATGTGAACTGGATGAAGTAGCATCCCCACAAGTCAACCAAGGCCATGGCCTCTGGGGACATTTTGAACCCCAAATCATAAGTGAACACCTTGATCTTGTGGAAAGTAAAGGTGTCATTAACTCTGCAAAAAATTGGGAAGATTTTTTCCCCTTGAATCTGGGGAAAGTGATCCCACGGGGTGGCCTGTGTGGTCTTAGTCCTGAGGACGCCGACTGTGTTAAGTCCTCAGATACCCAGATACTATCGGGCTAGTAGCCATAGGATGTAGGAAGTCATGTAGAACTTGTGGTCTTCCCTAACCTTTCTTATCTAGGTGTCCACATGATTTTCAATAATGGCAACCCAGTCAAAACGTGCCCAATTGGTGGTCATACAATACAAGAAGTAGTACATCCAAGGGGAAAAATCCCAGGCATGGGGTTCCCCAAAATTCCTACAAAAAAAAAATAATTTTGATCTGGATGGGCTCCTTGAAGTCGGAGTGAAAGATATCCATCCGCATATTTTTGAAGTCTCGACGTGGGCTTTTCAAACATTTTTCATTGAGGTGGCGTCGAGCCAGATTGTCGAAATCCAAAAACTGGTCCATTGAGGTTGCCCGAGTGAGAACTAGTACAATATCTAGGAAGAACGAAATACATCACCCTAAGTCAATGACATTGTGGCCCAGGGAATGATGGGCACCGCGTAGTCCATGGGGCTGGGTGAGACCAACACAACAGCTCCAGTAGCTGGATTGTAGCATTTAGTCAGTAGCACTATTAAATCTGGCACTTGCACTGAGTAAGGAAAACCAATTGCTTGAATGATTCTGGATGCCGCTAAGTTGACTAAGATAGGGTCATTAGCTCGTCGCTATCAGCGGATTTCTTGAATGAGGCCTTTCAATTTGGCCTAGGTATCGACATCTGTGTCTGTCACCTCTTTCAAAGTAGATTCAATTCGGGATCCCATAACTACCCCCTCTTCCCTGTATTTCATAGTCAATGGGAATTTCTCCTATACCTTTTCTACCTTAGAATTTTTGGCAGCACTTGTTGAGGCGTTGGGAAGTTCAGGACTTCCAAGAGGTGATCCTGCTGAAGTTATTTCTTCCTTTCTAGAACCTGTACCTGCAAACTAGGCGACGGTTAGTTTATAAAAATTATAAGCAAAGATTCTGAGCTTTGGGAAAAATCCTTACTTGTCATCCTGAAGATAGAAAATGTTAACTACTTTGAGAATACCCAAGAATTCTCTATGATGGAATCAATCCAAAAACACGCAAGGTCATCACGCAAACACGAGGAACCAGAAATAATGACTTAGGTGGTGAATGTAATAGATACTCCCAGGGTCGCCAAAACATCCATAATCCAAAAGAAAAATTGAGTAGGCAGACATCATCAATTGGATAGGGGAGCCTATCGCCGTACTTTGACATGTATACGCCCACTGGGATAAGTAATGATAATTAATTAATATTTTTTCTAGCACGAGTGGCATGAATGCCACTTGGGATAGATTTTAAACATTTGCGCGTGAGAATTAATTTTGCTATTAAAATGAAAATGATGGAGGAGAGAGAAACTCTTGAAACAACTCATCAAGCATGTTTGTTGGCTTCATCAGGAAGGTTGCATTAGCCAGAGATACCAGGAGCAACTGCATTTATTAGACAAGCATGGTCATGAGGCCTCCCAAACAATTCTAGAAGACATCATCCCTAAGAATCTGCCTCCATGGGACCTGCAATACGAGCAACCTACGAAAATCGCATGGTCTCCGTAGTGTAGGGGGGTGAAATTAAAACAACCTATTTAGTGTACATGGCTTTTCTAATTATCAATAAGAAGTTTACAAAATTTATAGAATTTACAATGTTTTACTAAACGACAATTTACAGAAACCTACAAACTCAAACAAGCCTAAATCTACAACATTGGCCAAACTACAAACTAGGACAACATA
This sequence comes from Thuja plicata, assembly GCA_018584345.1. Taxonomy (NCBI): domain Eukaryota; kingdom Viridiplantae; phylum Streptophyta; class Pinopsida; order Cupressales; family Cupressaceae; genus Thuja; species Thuja plicata. The sequence goes on along the minus strand of MU221972.1, from coordinate 495,518 downwards.
TCCATTATTTACAACTTATGCACATTAAAATATAGACAATCTTTCCCTCAAGCTGGACTAGCCACGTAGGGAAAGGAGAAGCACAACCAGGCCCGAAGAAAAAGAAAAGCCTAACAGAAGCCACGACCATGGTGACACGAATGGAAACACCCAAAAGACAACCAAACAAACATAGAAAAACATGAACTAGAAAAGTAAAAGAAAACAACAACAAAAACTAGAAGCCAAAAAAGCGCAAAAATAAAAAAGATAAGGAAACCAATGAAGGCCTACCTGAAAACTCAGAATGTTGAAAAGGGGAAGTTGAACGTCATTTTTCTCTATCACCAAATCACTATAGAAGCCTTCAAACACACCTCCTACACTCTTCTTGCTTTAAGACCTTATCTCAAGAAATACTCTGTTTCTCTTATTAAACAATTCACTAGGAGGTAATTTGTTCATGGTAAATGTAAAATGACAAAGTAAATGACCTTAAATAGTGCCTAAGAGGCACATTAATTACCAATTAAAATTCTTCATAACAGATCGGCCATCAGAGTTCAAACTTCGGGACAACTGGCGGTCACTCTTTCCAATAAGGCGGAGGTAACACAACAGGATCCCAAGGTCCGGGGGCCGCTGGCAACTGAAGGGACAACTCTCCGAGACCCAAATCCTAGAGAAGCCCAAAAGACAAACAAACAACAAGGAAAGGGCAAGGGGCCAAAAAGAGAAGTAAAGGAAAGAAAAAATGGGGACCTGACATTTTGCCAACAAAATGTAGGGACAGGTATGCAAGGCATAACAAATACTTTGATCGAAAAGGTGAAGGTTTCACCTTTGATAGATGGTCATGGATTTTTGGTACCTAATAATGTTCTTTCTCCTTAATCAAAGTTACCTACACATAAGACTATGATATGGCACCAGAGACTTCACTGCATTGGATAAAAGGGTTTAGGGACGTTGAAAAATATAAGCCTTGTTAAAGATTTGAATGATTGTTATATTGATTTTGATTTTTTTGAGCATTGTATTTATGGAAAACAAAACCATGTTTAATTTTACTCAAGTTCTCATAAATCTTGTGGTGTGTTAGATATTATTGATTCTAATGTGTTTAGTCGAGTAAATATTCCTTCCATTGGAAAATTCACACTTTATATTTTATTTATTGATGGAGGACATGGATATATTTTATTAAGATTGAACATTATGTTTTCAGTTGATTTAAAGAACTTAAAGCAATGGTTGAAATTCATACTAAAAGGAAAATAATATCTTTAAATACTGATAATAGCAGTGAATTTTTCTCTAATGGTTTTGATAGATTTTGTAAAAATTGTGGCATTCATAGGTAAAATACAACTTTGTATTCTCCATAGAAAAATAGAGTTGCAAAAATGACGAATAAGACATTTATGGAGAAGGCTAGGAGTATGTTGGGTGGTGTTTTCCTCGAACAAAGGTTTTGTGATGAAGTTGTTGTCACTACTTGGTACCTAACTAATAGGTCTCCTACATTATCTCTTGTTGATAAAATGCCTATTGAAGCATGGTTGGTTCATAAGCCTTCATTGAGACATCTTAGAGTTTTTTGTTGTGAGGCATATGTATATGTGTCAAAGATGTGAATAAAGTTGGAGAACAAGGCTATGAAATGTATCTTCATCAGATATAGATATCGTGTGAAATGATACAAGATTTGGGACCCTGTTTCATAGAAGTGATACATATTAGAAGTGTTGTTTTTAGAGGAACTAACCCTCATGTTACATTGCATCCATAAAAAATAAAAAAAGAAGATGTGATTCAACTACCTTATAAGTCTAAGAGAGTTGAATTGAGATCCCTAAAAAAACAAGTAGTTGAGGAAAGCTCATCAAGCTCTAAATCTTTGAAAGTGGAGGAAGAACCTCCAACTCAGCTTGTTTAAAGGTTTACAAGTTATAGACAACCATTTAGATTGTATTTTCCTAAAGATTGGAGATGCATTTTTTCTTTGAATACTATTGTGGATGAATGTAGATTCTTAGAAGAGGTGTTAGGTATGAATGATGTAGAATAGACTGGAAAATTGCTATGGATGAAGAAATTACATATTTGAAAAATAATAAAACATAAGATCTTGTAACATTGACTAAATGATGAAAGCTTGTTGGTTGAAAATAGGTGTAAAAAAATGGTCCAAATTGAGGTATTGAGATGTATAAAGAAAGGTCGGTTGCAAAAGGCTACTCTCAAGTCAAGAGTGTTGATTATGGTGAGATATTTTATACCATTGTAAAAATGACATCCATTATATTTTGGCTTTCTATTTTTGTTTCTTATGATTTAGAGGTAAAGCAAATGGATGTGAAAATTTCTTTCTTTCATGGTGATTTGGAGGAGGATATTTACATGACACAACCAAAGTACACATGGTAAAATATAAAAGTAATTTGGTTTTTAAACTTTTTTTTTGTATCACCTCAAGTAGAGTCGTAGGATGTCCATAAAAAATTTGATACATATGTATTGAGTTTTGGATGTGACCCTTCTAAATTGATAATTGTATTTATTATAAATCTAATGGTGATCATTTTTTGTACATTGCATTATATATTGATGATATATTATTCATTGGTAAAGGGGAAGGTATGATTGTAGAACTTAAGTCTCAAATTGATGCTAAATTTAAAATGAAAGATCTTAGTGCAAAAAAATACATTATTTGGATGGAAATGGAGTGAACAGAAATATGCTAGGCCAAAGTAAGTATGTGAAATTAGTTTTACAGAGGTTTAACATGTAGGATTGTAAACCATTATGTGTTCCTTTTATAGTTGGAACAAATTTGTCTATTTTAGTTTGTCCTACATCCCCATCAGAGATGGAAGACATGATAAGAGTACCTTACCAAAGTGTAGTTGGAAGATTGATGTATATTATGGTCTATAATAGACCAAACCTTGCCCAAGTAATGGGAGTTCTTTCTAAATATATGTCTAATCCTAGTAAATTTATTGCAATTTAATTAAGAGTCTTCAAATATTTCAAGGGTGCCTCTAAGTAGTCTTTTTTTTTATCATGGTAATTTTATAAGAGACAATATTTCCCTTGATATTTATTGTTATGTGGATTCAGACCGGGCATGTAATATTGATAGTAGAATATCTACCAATGCTTATGTGTTTACTTTATTTGGCATTGCAATCATTTGGATGAGTAGGTGATAGGTTGTAGTTTCTTTTTCCACTATTGAAATGGAATATATAGCAGCTACTGACGTTTGTAAAGAATTCATCTGGCTTAAGAGATTGTGTTTAGATATTCAAATAAAAAAAGAAGCAATGCAAATTTATTGTGACAGTCAAATTGCAACCTGCCTAGCAAAGAACCTATTTTTTCATGTCAGGACCAAGCACATTGATGTTCAATATCATTTTTTTATAAATATGGTCGAGAATGGTGGGGTGAAGATGGTTAAGGTAAAGACTTTGATGAGTATTGTAAATTTGTTAACTAAGGCTATTAGCACAAAGAACTCTAGATGGTGTTCAAAGTCTATGGGCCTCATGGACTCTAGTAATTAAATTATGGTGTAGATGCTCCCTTTTCTCTTGCAAGGTATTCAACAAGTGGGATATTGTTAGGAAAGTGTGTCTCAGCCTTATATTTACACATGGTTACTATTTGTAGTAAGTTTACATTTGAGTACAAGTTTTTCCTAATCTTTCCCCAAAGCTTTAGATGAGCTAGATAAACAAGCCAATAAATTTTCATTGCAAGATCTATCCAAATTTGAAGATATTAAAGTTTCTATTTTTGAAGTTATTGAAGAAATTTTATGAATTCAACTTTGAAGGCTTTAAAGGCTCTGAAATGGCATGATAGTGTCACTAACCAATGCATTCAATTATATCTTGATAGAACACATTGGGATATTTATAACACTTAAAATGGTTTGTTAACCTAGTTCAAAAGTAATGGCCTCTAGAAGTTGGATCTCTTGAAATAGGAAATGTAAAAATATGTTGTACACATTGTAAAGGATAAAAAATTGATGTAAAGGGGGAACAAAAGACTTGCACCTCTAAATAATATCCTTTACATACGAAAGGTTTGGGGAAGGTAAGATTCTCCTCTTAGCCCCAAATTCACAAAGGAAAGATCCAAATTGATTAACCACAAGAAAATGGTCAATGCTCAAATGAATCAGTCGATTAGGAATAAGAAGAAAGAGAAAAACCTTACATTCCCGATTTATGGAAGGGGGGATGTGATAAATCTAAAATGATTAAATCTTAATTGAAATGAATTGAAGACAAATACTAACCTCAAAGTATAACTGATATGGAAATTCTTATTTTCTGATGTATGTACTGAGTTTCTGGAAATTCTGCATCCGGATATAGAACGAAAACATAGAGACAAAGAAAACCCAGAAATATTTTTCTTTACTGATTCAGGTCGACCTTGACCCAAATACGGGGGTGCAATTGTACCCCTTTATGTCGACCTTGACCTGCACTTCTCTGACGGAAAATCTATTCGCGGATCCTGAAAGTTTGCCGAAAAGGGTATCTGAATTTGCTATGTAATTCATTGTTCCATACCTGTACCTGCAAGAAAAATGGTTTTGTTTGTTGGGGGAGGGGTTTGCCTTGGTCAAACCCCAGGTTTGGAATTAACCTTATAATATAATTGAAATTGCAGTAATAAAAAAAGTAAATAGAACAATTCACCTTGCTTATGTTGAAACCCTTATGGAGGATTCAAATCCTTGGATCCATAAGTATGGATGCTCCAAATGGATGTAGAATATAGGATGTAGGATGTCTCAAACCAATTGCCTTTAGATCTTCAACACCAATCTTGAATGGATCTTGGAATAGAAAGAAGCTTGAATGGATCTTGGAATAGAAAGAAGCTTGAATGGATATGGATGGAGAAATCTTCAGCAAGAGGGCTCCATAGAGCTTGAATCCTTCAATGGCTACCAATGGATCTCCTTGATGAATTGAATCTTGAATGCTTGAATTCTTGAATGCTTGAAAGTAGATGATTGCTTTGATCGATTATGTGTAGATTCTATGTCTTAAGTCTTAGAAAATGAGAGGAGAAAGACTTCCTTATATACTAGTCTAGGGCACAAACTTCTAGAGAGGTCGACATATGAGAAATAAATTCCAATTAGGCCCATACCCCTAGAAGTGGACCTATATTAAATATATTTTTAATATTTGCCACTTCGGAGCCCGAAACAGTCGACCCGAAAGTGGGAAATAATTCTTTCCAAACCCCGACATCCTGAAATCTTTGAAATTTAAAATTTAGACCCTGGGTTAGGGTCGAGGTCGACCCTAAGCTAGGTTAGGGTTGAGGTCGACCTTGATCCATAAGATCAACCTTGACCTTGAGGTTAAGAACCTCAAAATCTCATAGCAAGATACCAGGAACAGGTAGGAGAGAAGTGGAAAACAGGGCAGGACAGGGGAAAAACCATATCCAAGTCAAAGATCCATTCAAGGCGTTTGACATGACCCCAAACCACTTACTCAGAGGGCTAAACCAATCCTAAATGGAAGTGCTTCCATTTTTTGACGTTACACACATAAATGAACTATTAAAGAGAGTAACACATGTTGGTGTGTGTTTTGACATATCTTAGGGCATCTTTGATTGAAGATAAGATGGGTGCCACTTTATACATGGTTTTTAGCTCATGGTTTTGTAATACAATTTGACAGTTTCATGTATCAAGTGTCTCCTATATATTAGTTGTGTGAGATGGAGAGATTGTGTAGGAGTCTTATAGCTATTTAGTTACATCCAGATCTTTGGTTGTTGATACTCTTGTGAGAAGCTTACTCTGCATGTATATTGTAATCATTTGTCAATTTCCTATATATTAGGTGCCTGAGATGAAGAGTTTGTGTAGGAAACTTATAGCTATTTAGTTACCTTTAGATCTTTGGTTGATGATACTCTCGTGAGAAGCTTACTTTGCATATATTTTGTAATTATTTTTTAATTTCTGAATAATATATTTACCTACTTTTGAAGAGTTGGGGTTTTCTCTTGAAAGGGTTTTCCCCGCATAAATCACTATGTTGTGGTATGCATGTTATTTGTGTTATTTCTATTTATTTTCTGCAACTATTGTAAAGATTTGAGAAAGCTTTTACATGACCCTCCTCTCAAGGTTAGTGTATGAAGTTGTTCCACTACCTTAATTTCTTTACAAACATACCTCATGAACATACAACCACAATAAAATCCCACTCTAGTTTATTTTTAAAATATATGTCATTGTTCATTTTTAAACACATATTTTGGCTTCTCTTGACCAACTAGATTAAGCCACATCAATTTCTCCTTTATTTTGTTGCGAGCATATTCAAATGTTTTTATACCATGCTAGCATTATTCCATGTTGTAGATCAAGGGATTAACAAAAGCCATAAAAATTAAAGAACTTAGATAACAACATAGGAAACAATATGCCTATGGTTTAACAATGTTAACTTTACCCCCCTTTTAACATGTATCTCAAAGAATATGATATCCAATGCTTTACTCTTAGTTGTGTAACTAAATACATATTATCCTACAATTATGAAGATACGATAGCACATTATAAAGTAAAACTTGTTTTATGTTAATTTTGTTGAACATCAACTTATCCTAATGGTTGATATTCATTCGATTTTAAAAATCTGCATTCATGGAATATTAGACTGGGCATGAATTGAATACGACTAGCTCACCCTTTGACTCTAAGCGAATACTTATAAGAATAACTAATGTTTCAAAAAAATTCAATCATAATTATTTTTTAAAAAAAACTTACAAGCTTAAATAACATAAAATCTTATCCAAACAAAAATTCACAAAAATAAACTTTTCAAAACCAACCTTCAGCAACCCCTGAACATAAATTTAAAACTAATGTATGAGAGCAAATCTATTAAGATTCATTTGAATACAAGAGCTCACTCCAAATTTCAAACCAAATCGAACTGAACAAAACCAAAGCATGAATTGTTTTTAGTGAACTTCAGTTCTATATACGAAGAGAATTTGATTTTCATATTAATATAAATTCCTCTCTATTCATATTATAGAAAGCCAAACCATTAATGTGGTACACCTTGCATGTTGAACATCTTTATTAAGTTAGTCTTAAATTAAATGTTATTTAGTTTGTCTTTTATTAAAGTTTTGTAGAGATTATTTTTTTTATTAAAAACAAATAACTTAATAAGTGATGCCACTTGGGAAGGCTAAATGGAGCTTAGAATTTTTTTGAAAACACCACAAAGAATTTTAATTTCCTTAGAAATTTTATTTTGTATTTTAGTTCCCGTAAAATACGGGAGTGGGTCACGTTTTATCACTTAGACTTATTCATGATGTTTTTGATGAAGAGAATACAACAAACTTCCCTTGTCATCACTAGGACTTATTCAACGGGGCACAAAGTCAATTAATAAGACGGTGTTCAAATTCCTTTAAAAACAGCACATCATTTGACTCCAATATGACTAAGAAAATGTATTTGGTCAATGTGTGTTCCTTCATTTGTCATTTTGAACTAACCTTTCTTATATTTAAGTTGTCCTTATGTGAACAATTTGATTAGGGAAAAATTTATTCTAGTTTTAAAAGTATTTGAGTCAACATGTGGGTCATGGTCTACTCGTTTATTATGTCTTATGTTCTTAGTTTCATTTTCATTGCCTCTTGAATTTTCATAGTTTATTAGTTTATGGTAGATTTGTTTTTTTTGTAATTCGAATAATGATTTAAATAATGAATATTTTGTGTGTGTGTGTGTGTGTTAATTTTGTTATCAGGGTTATCAAATTTAGTAACGAATTATTGAAGATTCGTCTTCTTATTGGATGGGGAGGTCTAGACTAGTTTATTGAAAGTGCTAGACTAGTATATTTTTTTGTTTAGCATGCATATATGTATAAAGATGTCATAGGACTACAACTATGCGTGTATATGACTTATTATATGTTTCGGTTAGGTTGTACCTTTTTGTATTTTGACAATTATTTATATGGGTGGGTATGTATATTTTTAGTCTAGCACTTCAATATATATATATATATATATATATATATATAAAATTAAAAAAGATCATGTACAGGCCTCTTATATATCTGGATGATGGATGAGTTGATCCAAGTTAGCTAAATAAGTCGATCTAAAGACTCAATCTTTGTTAAATTTAAATGTGTTTCAACTATCTTTAATATAATATATGATTTATACGACTAATGAATCATAAAGTATTTATAAAATAAAATGAAAAGTAATGTTAATATCAATTTAAATAAATCATTTAATTGAATCATTTAAAATTAATATACACTATTAACAATTTATAACATCATTTAACCATTTTATAATGATAAAAACAAGAACATAATGCATGTTCAACTACCTAATCTAATTGAAAAAATCACACCCAACAAAAACACTAAAATAATAGTAATAAAAGTTCAAATATCAACATAGTACACATAATAAAAAATAGAACAAAAAGAAATATACTAAAAAAAATATTGTCGCCATCTATAGGAGTCAACATTACCAAGACAAATAGTAGTACTTAATCAAACAAGTATGTACTATGAAAGGACATATAGACAAGAACAAAATCCATGAAAAATACAACTTGCCAAATTCTCCATTTTTTTCTAGAGTATTAATCAAATCATATGCATTCTTCTTCAAGTTCTACACCTTAAAGTCCACATTTTTAGACCCTAGAGCCAAGATAAATGTTGATCAAAACAACTGACTAGGGTGTAGTGGCATCATCTTGTTCACTATTAAAGGAAATTTCACCTACTAATTGTTCAATAGTTGGCACAATAACATCTACAATACACTTTCCTTAGCTACACCCAAATGATAATTGACATAACGAACACCCTAAGAAACAAACAAATCATATACAACAAAGGAATCGACTAGAGAAATAACTTAATGTATAGTGTAGTGCCTCTTGCATTTGCACTCTACATGACATCCTCATGATGTGGCTTCGACTTTATGTATACTTTTGTGTAGTTGGATGATATATTTGATGATGCCTTGTTTTGGCTCTAGATGTTTTATTGTTGCTCTATGTGGTCGGATGAGTTGACCTTATGCTTCGATGATTTTATGTGTTTGTATTGCATGATCATGTTAGACCTATGAGAGGTTGGTACCTTTGGGGTGATCTAGCTTATGTTATTGTATTGACAAGTTGTTCATGCCATTATGCATGGTTGTAAGAACCATTCTGTTGTTGCTAGTTGTATACTTGTTTCGTGATGCTAGACCTTCTGAGGCCTTTATTCTAATTTTTGAGGACTCGTTGTGTTCTTAGTGATTTGATCTGAGCTTGACCCATTTATGTGATTCAGTGACTATTCACATGTTATGATTTTATACTGGCATTGTGAGATGCACCTAGTTCAAATTATTCATGTGTCCATTCCGAGAGTAATGTTGTGGTCATGGTTGTATCTAATCTATTTGGCTTATGAGACATTGCTGATTTTATGACTTGTGATGTGATTGATGGTCCACTGATGTATGTACCAATGGCTGCGGGACTATGATTGTTATCATGTTTAGATGATATATAGTGTATTTTACATTTGAGAGTATTGTATTAATAAATTGTGGTGGTTATCATTGATTCTTGTTATATTGTGTCTTATATGTTATTAGATATTTCAGTTATCGACTTTCACTGATATATGCTCATATTGTCATAAATAATTATTTTAATGCTTATATATTTAAATAAAATGTTTTATTTAAATGCAATATTTAATTTAGATGAGATGATGTTCACTATTACACTCATGTAATTGTTTATAGATTATGTCTGGTGTGATTATACAAAGTAAGACGAAGTCATAGTTACTCTTTCATGAGGTACACGCGATGTCTTGTTCTCCTTCAATGTTTGATCATTATATTGCTTGTGCTTTGGCTATTTATATTATGAGAAGCTACACTTGATGTTTGCATTTTTTTGTGAACATGTACAAGACATCATTTCGACCGATTACAGGAATTGAGAGTGTCTTTATCCCCAACAATGGCATTGGAGATAGTTACATTGATCATTTTGCATACTGAGCCAATATTGTCCCTATATGGCCAATGTATTCATAAATGATATAATTATACCTTCGTTACCATGTGGGTAAAATTCAGACTTCATTTGCAAATTGTGTTGGACCAGTATATGTGTCTATGAATTTTAGTTACCCCAGTTGTCATGGATGGGTTAGATCATTATGCATGCTAATTTTAAATATTAAATGGTTATTTTATATTTTCAAGCAATTTTGTTCATGTAATGTTAATCCATTTAATTGGAATTGGTTAAATTAATCCATGTTGAGCTTGGGTTAGTTTTTGGGGGTTTTAATTTATTTGATTTAAGTGGTTTTATTTTAGCCTCTTTGGTTTTGAGTGAAAAGCGACTTTATAATGAGAAATTAGAATTCATTTTTGACACATGCATTTTTGAACTCCAAAATTGTAAAACCCTCCTTGAGAGAATTCAATGTTTTGCTTGTTGGGTTTAATCCATGCATTGGATTTTTGTGGGTAGCAGTTAGTTGGATTTGTGTCACGATTCTTCATCTTTCTATGGAGTCGTTTGCATTATCATGATGGATTTATTTTATCCTAGTTCATTTTGGTATTTTTCTCCATTTATGAGGTAGGGCTCTTCATTACTCCCTCATTTCTATGGATAATTGCTTATAGTTTGTTTTAATTTATATGTAGGATGTATTTATTCTTTTTCCCCCACTTACTTGAGCTCTTTTAGTGTCTGGTTGCACTTACGTATATTTCACATTTTAGAATGCATGTCTTATGTTATTATGTTTCCATTTTTTCATGTGAGCCTGGAGAATTCTATTTGAAAAGTGTGTTGTTGGGCATGTTGGAACCAATGGCTTTTCTTATTTTTGCTTTGTTTGAAGTTTGATTTTTTGGCTTTTTCCTGGATGCATTGTTTTGCGTGGCATCCATGCGTTGTCTGCCACCATGTTTAGTGTGACTGAATTATTGGATGTAGTATTACTCCATGTTTGTGGTAGGATTGTGGAATCGGAATGGATAGAGGACATTCTATGTAATTTTCATCGCCATCTGAACCTACCCTTTTGATGTAAAATGTTGATTTTGGAAAGTTTTCCAAAATTTTCCAAAATTTCATATTTTTATGCTTTTGAACTTCTAGGTTGATTTTGGATGTGAGACACATCTTGGAGCATTTAAGGGTGTTGGTATCCCATGTGTATGTATTTCAAACCATCTTGGGATTCATACTCTTGGCAATGAGGCCAATAGAGTGTGCTTGTGCATAATCTACATGCCTTGTGTTGGCTTTATTTATGCTTGCTTTGGATTTGTTGATGCCTGTGGTTGAGACCACATCCTTGAGTGTATTTTAGTTATGCCTAATTGACAGGATCTTAAGAGACCCATAATCTTGAGTTGTGACTGTAATGACCTAAAAATTATCAACTAAACCCTAAGCTCCTAATCTTGATCTTTCATCAAGAAAACACTAATCTTGATCACCTTAAGTCCTAACCTAAAGGCAATTCAACATCTTCAGTCTGATTTGACCTAAACCCTAGGTCCTAATCTAATCATCGCACTTGATTAATTATTTAATTCTTAAATCCCAAAACATTGGCAAATAAACCTTATGACGTTTATTTAATTAATATTCTAGTATGTTAAAAAAAAAGTAAAAAAATTTTGCGCCATCAACGACTGGGAAGGAGATGGAGTAGGGATGGCAACGGTCATTTTTTCCAAACTAGAGTTTCAGACGACACTCTGTTTTTGACTATTAGGGAGGGACAGCTAGACGATGGCCGTTTAATCAAAGATCTCGCCATTCTCTCAACAGAAATACCCAAAGAAAAAATTTCAGAGCTTGGCAGGATCCGGAGAGTTTTCGAACGGAGCAGAGACCTCTCTTCAGAAACAAAGATAGCAGAGGAAAACCTCCGGTGGCTCCTGTGAGTTTCAAGGACTTGGAGAAAAGACTGTGGAGGCCCAAATCAGTGCAACAAATCAAAGGAGACAAAGAGGTAAACAAGATCCTAACTCCTTTTGTTCCGCCATTTGTACTCATTCAAAATCGGGAATGGATAAACAAGTCTGAATTCTTAAAGGGCAAAGAATTCTTTTTAAAATGGTTGGGTCCATGGACGGCTTATGAACAAATCAAAGGATGGATTTACCAAAATGTAAGTCCAGAATGCACTTTGAGAACCCTCCAAAATGGCTTCTATTTGGTTTTCTGCCCCAATAGTGAGGTAAAAATGGAGATCCTCAATGCTGGCCCACTTTTCCTTGAAGGTTTGGGGCTATTCATCAAGGATTGGATGCCAAACTTTGACCCATCATCCCAAAAAATGTACGACATCCCCATTTGGATTAACCTCAAAAATCTCCCTCAAGAATATTGGAACATTGAAATCCTAAAAATGATGGGAAATTCCATGGGGAAATTCCTGGATTGGGGGGAGGCCCTTAACAAGAAAGATTTATCCACCTACATCAAAATCTTGATCTTATGGAATGAAGCACGTCCTCTCCCAGAAACCCTAGAACTCAGATCAAACACGGGGACATGGAAACAATCCATCAAAAAAACCAGTCAGGAAGATGAAGAAATCAATGCCATTAGAGACATGGGTAAAGGCAAACAACTCTGTATTGTCTGGGAAGAAATTTTAAGGTAAAGAGAGACACTTAACACATATTCGGACATGGGAGTAGCCAAAGGCCCACCAAAAAATGTCTCTCCATTTAAAATTAAGGAGGCGGGGACTAGCAAGGGGTGCAAAACCCAGGAGATCCCATTCACGATGGGAATACCTTTAAATTTGGGGGGCACTTCTCACACTCCAAGCATGCAAACAAATCTCCCCAAGGACACCACTGACAGCTGTGAATAGAGGATTCTATCTCCAAGTTTTCAAGCTCCCCTGCCACAGGTGGTGGATGGCCCCAAAATTTTGAGCTTTGAACATCTTTCCTCAGATAGAATCAATGTTTCAGGTAATTGCTACCCCGACAATGTGGTGGGTGAAGATATGGTCTATGATATCACTGGCAATCCCCAGAACCAACCGATGATCAACCCACTGATCTCAATGGAAAGAACACAAAACCAGGCACATACGCCCCAATCTCTAGGTGGGGATCCCAAGCCCATTTTTGAACCTATGGCAGAAGGCATGGAGGAGGATAAAGAATATGTTCCAACCACCTGGTTTGACAACTCAGGGACACTAATCAAGGATATCCCTATTTCACCCATTCAAAATCTAGGAGACTCCTTTGAAGGGGTCAAAGACAGTGGGGATAAATCTCCAAATACTTATGAGAGTAGAGAAGAAGATGAAGTTGATACTGAGGACTTTTTGGGTCTCTCAGAGCAGCTGGATGTCACAGAGACCAGAGAAATAGAGCAATCAGAATCGGCTTTGGAAAAGGCTAATCTTGGGGAAAAAAAAAGGGGGGGGAGCAAGCACCCTAAATATGAGACTTGCCAAGGCGGAAAATGCAAGTGGCCAACGCAAATTGAGATCGGGAAAAGGCAATGCCTTTTCCCAGGAGAAATGAAAATCTTATCCTAGAACGTCAGGGGCTACAATGCCTCTGACAAATGTCGACTGATCAAGCACTGTTTTGATCAGGAAAAACCTGAAATTGCATTCATCCAAGAAACTAAACTAAAGATAGAGGACAACAAAAAGTTTGCACTGAGATTTCCAAGGTGGAAATGTTTCTTTTTGGAAGCCGAAGGGGCCTCTGGGGAACTGGGCCTAATGTGGAAAGAAGAAGCAGTTTATGTAGAAGTTATCCAGCAAAATAAATCTAAGATATGGGCCAAAGTAGACTCTAAACAGCTTCTAAAAAGGATTAACATCATCAATATCTATGGACCAAATAACACTTCTCTTAAGAAGGTGTTATGGAGCGATATCACTAACATAATGAAGGCTCTCCCAAATGAACTTTTCATTCTGGGTGGGGATTTTAATGTAATTCTCCGCCCTGAAGAGAAGAAAGGCGGTCGGGGTTGGGCAGGACAAAGCCAATATGATTTCAGCGATTTCATTCAAGAGAATGGGCTCATGGAGATAACACTCAATGGGGGCGACTTCACGTGGACTAACCGCAAACTAGATTTTAACAACATAGCCAAGAAGCTGGATAAATTTCTCATTGGGGGAGACTGGGTGGCCACAGATAGGATTTGCAGAGATTCTTCCTATCACAGACTCTGACCATTTCCCCATCGAGCTGCACATTCAAGATGACATGGCCCCAGAAAGATGCCCCTTCAAATTTGAAGCCATGTGGCTCAGAGTTGATGGTTTTGATAGGAAGATGCAGCATTGGTGGGAAACTGCACCAAAAAGAACTGGAAACAAAGCTTTCATCTTCAGCAAAAAACTCCAATTCATCAAAGAAAAATTGAAAATATGGAACAAGGAAAGCTTTAAAAATATTTTCGTGGAGAAGTTCAAATTGGAAGAAGAAATTAAGGCTCTTAATGAACAGATTATCACCCATGGCATGACCAACACGGAATTCATCAAAGAACATGAGCTTAAGAAGGAGTATGAGGAAATCCTCGCAAGTGAGGAAATATATTGGAGGAAAAAATCTAGAGAACTGTGGCTCAAAGATGGAGACCGCAACACTAAATTCTTTCACAACTCGGCTAAGATTAAAAGAGCTGGAAGCAAGATATTTTCAATCAAGAACCAACAAGGAGAAACCCTTGAAGAGGAACATGAGATCAAGAGTGAGGTAGTGAGATATTTTTCCAATATATTTTGCACTAACATTCTGCAATCTACCCACTTTGATGAAATCTTTGATGCAATCCCACATTGCATTACCTCTGCCCAAAATGATTTCCTTATGAAGCCTACTACTTTGGGGGAAATTAAAAATGCATTGTTTGGCATGGGGAGAGATAAGGCACCAGGCCCGGATGGTTTCACGGCTCTATTTTACCAACACTTCTGGGATTTAGTTGGACATGAGATTTGGGAAGTATTTGAGGAGGCCCGCATTGGCAAGTTCACCATGAAAGATCTTAACAACACTCTCATTGCCCTAATCCCAAAAAAAATTGATGTCTCTGGCTTTGGTGACTTACGGCCAATTGCTCTTTGCAATGTGATCTACAAAATCATATCTAAAACCATAGCGAATAGGTTGAAAATAATTCTAAATTTGGTTATCTCTGAAGAACAAAGTGGCTTTGCACCTAATAGGTCAATTTATGAAGGCATCATAGTAGCACATGAGGCCATCCACACGGTCAGAAAATCCAAAATAGAAAGAATGTTATTTAAACTGGATATTAAGAAATCCTATGATGAAGTGGATAGGGTATTCTTGCTCAAGGTTTTGAAGAAGTTTGGCTTCACTAAGGATTGGGTTGACTGGATTGATGGACGTCTTAACAATGTTCGATTATCAGTCTTAGTTAATTGTAGCCCACAAGGGTTCTTCGAGACATGTAAAGGCATTCGGCAGGGGGACCCTCTCTCCCCCTTCCTCTTCATAATTATGGTGGAGGCCCTTGGAAGATTGATTAAGGGAAAAAGAAATGCAGGAGTTTGGAAAGGCATCAAGGTGGCTGCTGGAGAACCGGCACTTTCTCATCTGCAATTCGCGGATGACACCTTCCTTGGAGGGGAAGCCTCGTGCAGGGAAGCCCAAATGATCAAGAACACTTTGGATACCTACACTGCTACCTCGGGTCAACAGGTAAACTAGCTTAAATCTGAAATTTATTTCTTTAACACCTCTGCCAAATGTTAGCGTGGAATATGCAGAGTTTTGGGCATGAGGAAAGGCACTCTCCCTTCAAAATTCCTCGGGATTCCCCTCTTTGAAGGTGCAGGTAAACTAGAAATTTGGAATGATCTCAAGGTAGTAATATCAAACAAGATGACCAGATGGAAAGGCAAATGGCTTTCATCTGTTGGTCGACTTCTCATGCTAAAGTTTGTCATTTCAGCAATGCCAGTTTTCCTGATGTTCTTCCTTAGAATCCACAACAATGTCATCAACACAATTGGCAAAGGGATGCGAAGATTTTTCTGGAGTGGGTCAGGGAAGGAAGATAAAATTCCCCTACTTGCATGGGAAAATATTTTCAAACCCAAAGGTAATGGGGGTGCGGGAATCAGAGACTGGCAGCTTATGAACACGGTACTTGGGGCTAAACTGATATGGGACATTCAGAAAAAACCAAACAGCATGTGGGTGAGAATAATCAAAGCTAAATACCTTGGTAACTAGGAGGAAAATATAATTCTAACAATTAGAAATCCACCCTGGGGTTCAGCTATGTGGAATTTCCTACTCTCTTGCAGATCAGTCATCACAGATCACATATCCTGGGAGGTGGGTAATGGCCATCTTGCAAGACTTTGGGATGACTCTTGGTCTGGTCTTCCAGCTTTGAAGGACCGTGGGGATTATCATGATCTCCATAATTATTTCACCAACAAATGGGGAGAGCACATCTCTGACTATAGTGAACCCCATCCGGAGGAACAAGGAAGAGAGTGGAGATGGAAATCAGTGGAGCAGGAAAATTTATCAGAAGGACAAAAAAGGAGAATGACAGAATTACTGAAAGAAAGGCATACTCTCTTCACTTCAAAAAATGACAGTATTATATGGTGTGCAACCAAAAAGGGGGAATATGCTGTGAAACTGGGTTACCAAAATCTAGAGAAGGCGGATAGGGAGGAACAATGGCCAGTAAAATTATGCTGGAGCAAAAATTGCCTCCCCAAGGCGGGGGTATTCACATGGCTGGCATCCAGAGGAAGAATCCTAACAGGGGAGAGAAGAAAAAGGCTAGGCATGCTGGGACCCACAAAATGTATGATGTGTGAAGAAGTAGAAGAAGATGTTGATCACATTTTGGTAAATTGCACCATGGCCCGAGCATGTTGGGAAATGATTCAACACAATTCGGGATGGCAAGGTCCCCTACACAACACCCTTTGTGCAATGTTGATCGGCTGGCCCTTAAAACCCACCAGATCTCACCTTGATTCTATATGGGAGATTTTCCCCTCAGTAGTGCTGTGGGAACTATGGAAAGAGTGGAATCGTAGGATCTTTAAAGATCAGAAGGAATCCCTTGATCGGATTAAAAGCAGGATCAACACCTCAATTGAGGAAATCATGACAGTTTCAGTGAACAACAAAACCTTGAGATTTCCATTTACGAAGGTGGACAGCAGAATCCAAAATTTGTGGCCAGGTATTAAAATTACATCCTGGGGTGCTCAAGCCAGATCCAAAAAACACAAAAAGTTAGAAGGGGTAAAGTGGGAACCGCCAGATAAGAATTGTAACAAAATCAATTTTGATGGTGCCTCCCGTGGCAACCCCGGTATATCAAGTGCAGGGGCCATTGCATGAGATTGCATGGGAAACATCCTTGCATTTGAAGCAGAAAGGTTAATCAAAGGCACGAATAACATGGCAGAAGTGCAGACGACACTACTAGGAATTAAGCTGGGTTTAAAGCTCGGCATAAAAAATTTACATCTCTGCAGTCATTGTGGAGGCAATTCAAAAATGCCATATTTGGGCATGGCACCTCCAAGCCCACATCATGCACATCACTAATCTTTTAAAGGTTTTTGAAAATTTCAAAATTTCACACATCAGACGGGAAGGAAATACTGATGCTGATAAACTATCAAACTGGGCGGCCAACTTTCACGAGGAAGGACACAAGCAATTTGAAGATCTCACAAATATCACACTATCATAGTTGTGCAAATGTTTTGACATTGAAAAATTCTGCAGGCTTTTGGGGAGAACGGATCACGTGCTCGAATGCCATCTAATCACTCAAAACACAGGGGCACTAGGCAAAAGAAGTTGGATGGATTTGAAAATTGGTGGCGGGTGATGTCAACCTAGGACATGTCATAATCCACAATCGTGCAAATTAGTGAGGCAGTAATATCTCATAATGCAAAGCATGATTATAAGATCCCTCAACCATTGGCGATTGTGCAGGTTTTTAATCAGCCTGTTTCACATGTGTGAAGCCATGTGATATGGCAGCATCATTAAAGACTAAGGTTAAGTGAAGGGACGGGAATTATGGAGCAACTTTTCATATCAAATCAATGCAAGGAACCTGAGCAGCTATAAACCATTACACATTACTACTCTTACTTAAAGCTTTAAACTTCTATTTTGCACTAATCTTTCTATTTCTCTCCCAAGTTTCTTGTCAAACGTAGAAGGCCAAGACCATGGAAGCAACATTTACTCTGAAATTGGGGAAATACAAGCAACAGAAGGGCTTCTTCATGGAGGTCAAAGTGGACTGAATCAGGAAACTCCTCCGGTGGTCATCGAAAGATCTCAAAGATGTAGTCTTAGACACCTTGGGGCCCGTCTTCGTGGAGGCTAGCCACAGGGGAAGCCTGAATGTGGACATCACCTCAATGATTCTAGCATGGGCTCTTGAGTTGGAAATTGACCATGATGAAACTCGCGGAGTTCTACAGGACCTTTTCATGGAGGATGTCCTGGTAGGCATGGAAACTTTTCTAGAATGGGCTTGGCTGGGATTGGGATTTAACATAATGGAAGGCATAGCAAACGAAGATAAAGACCATGTGCAGGGAATCATTCCATTTGTGCGCTGGCCATGGGGGCTGAACAAAGATGGATATAAGATGGATCGCTTCATTGGGTGGGAATCCATCAAGGTGGCCATCAGAGAACGTCTGCCACCTCTGGGGCTTGTGGAGGATGTTATGAACCCAATTGTTCCACGAAGGAGGAGGACTAAGAGGAACAATCACAGACCACGGGTTGCCTAACTTTATGATGTGATGGGCAAGTTCTTTTGGGAAATATTATAACTACTATAGCATGGCACCAATTTTGGGAACACCAAATAGGTAGTAATGTTCCTTCATGATCAATGACTGCGTCCATATGGTGATGATGCAGGCGGAAGGAAATGACAGCGATGGGTTCTGTAGAAAGATGACAAAAGATGCAAACTTGATGTTTGGGCAGATTTTCATTTGGCAAGCCCCGCAAAAATATGTAATAGGGTTTATTTACTGTCGGCTGCTAATAGTTATTATCGGGTGATTATTTTTTGGCTCGTCCACCCTATCTGCTACTAGTGTCTTACTGGCTGGGAAGAGGGAAGCATAAACGTTGTATTTTTGTGTTTTGTTATAGGGGACAATAGCTATCAATGGGTGATGAAAATATTTCCACCCGCGTATTGTAACTATGAAGAAGTTAATCACTATATCATACTTGAAATGTATTTCCTTTTATATCAATAAAATCTCTGAATATTACCGATAAAAAAAAAAATTCTAGTATGTTGATTAAATAAATAGATAATTGTCAATTAAATATAAAAATGAATTACAATTAATAAATTGAGTAAAAAATGCATTTAAATATTCAAAAATACATTTTATGTCATCATTTCAGCTGACTAAACATCAAATTAGAAACAAATATTTCTTGTTTAGTTAACTAAGTCTTTTCTTCTCCTGATTTTGTAAACAATCCAATTAACTAAGAGTCAACTCTTTTAACTCCTCTTTCAATTTTAGAAGTTTCCCGAATGACTAATCAGTCAGTTCAATTAACTGACTCTCCCAATCAATGGCCTTCCTTGTGCATGGATTGTGCTTCTTTGAATCGATTTTGTCCATTCTTCGAAGTTCAATCCCGATTGTCAGTTTGAGAGAGATTTTCTATAAAAGAAGGATTCATTTCCTCACAAAGGATCCAATAATTTAAGTAGGGTTATTATGTTGTTTTTCTATATCATATTTCATTACTTGCATTTAGCATTTTATTATATTTTCATATTTTCAAGCATTTCATTGATAATCTAGGAACACTTCATTTGGGTTGTAAAATTAACTAAGTTAATCATTAAATAAACCTTCTCATACTTGCATTGCAAATCCTTCATTTAGACAATGTCAAGTCACTGGGTTCACAATGATCTGAGAGAAAACTCATAGTCCTGCCTACTAGAAGGCAATAGGTCGATTTAGATTAGTTTATTATTTTCATAGTTCAATGCTTTCTTAGAATTATTCATGCAATGACCTATTTAAGTGTTTGTGTTGTTTAGAGGTCCACATTTCATAACACATTTCTGGCACCCACCATGGGGTAGAAAATCTAATTTCTGCCCTCACATTTTTGAAAGTTTTAGAGTCTCAGATTTCTGTCTCGTACACTTCTATGTCCAGACTCGTACGAGTTTTATCACTATGCAATAATAGTGGGGACTTATACTCGTATGGTTTACTATTTATTCTCATACTAGGACACAAGGATACTCGTACAAATTATTGTTGTTCTAGTTTTTAACAACAAGCATTTTATTTAGGGTTTTTTGACATCTGATCATTTCTTGTTTGTTGTTTTCTGATCTTCACTGCCTTACATCTTTTTCGCAGGTCATTTGATAGAGATTTTTATTTTGAAACATTTGTCTGTAGCATTATTTACAAATATTCAAACAACCAAGCTACTGACGATGTCTTACAGGTTGCCCAATCATGAATCGACTGAGCTTTGTGTATGTTTTTATTAAAGTAGGAACCTCGCATGCAAGACATTAATTAAAAAAACTTCTTCTTGATGTGTTTGAAATGGAAATGATGTTAGGATATTATGCTCTCACCCTTTTAGGGATGATCAGAAATACAAAAGCGTGGTTGTCATTTGTTTGTGGTATGATCACCTTGTAGAGCACCTGTCACAGTGGGAAAAAGTACTCACCTTGTGAGAATGACCTAAGCAAGGACGAGCTTACGCCAAGCCACTCCAATTCACTATAAATAAATCGCTTCCTTGAGATTAAATTCTCAAAAGACAAATACCATTTGAGCTTATACTCGTCTCTCTCCTAACACATATTAGGGCCCTCGGGTCTCAATCACATTTTCATGACTACTCATGCTAAGGTTCTTTGTGGGGCTATACGCCTCAATCATGCTTACGCAGACACAAAGGATGTATTCAAACATAGAACCTTACTAAGAACCCTAGAATTACAGCCACCTGGATTACCTCTCAAAGTGGGATAATCTAAGTGTAGGGGATATATTAACTCCCCCAAGACACTAACCATATTGTGCCCCCATTAGCGCTTGGAGTATGATAATACGACATCACTAGACCCATTGCGTGGTTGGTTTTGACCATATTCTGATTAGCTCTTGGGTGTGTACCTAAGTTTTTGAGCAAGGATTATTCCACTCAGACAACATCCTTAGATCTATTTTTTTCTTGTTGTGCTTGGGTTACTCTATTCTTTGAAGTGTTAAATGTGCCTAAAAACCATAAACATCAAATTTGAAAACTGGAAAATTGCGAAATAGAGAGTAGAAAACATAATTTTTGTACGACCCTATATCCTGACTCGTACGAGTTAGGATCCTGCTCATGTTTACTCATACCACTCAGTGAGAATAATCGTATCACCTGGTGGGAGTACTCATACAGTGATGTGCATTTTCTGTCTATGTTGACCTATCGTATGTACTCTAGTACGAGAAACCTAATTCCTCATCTCATATGTGAGGAATACTTGTACGAGTCTGCACTCACTCAAACTGCATTTTGAGATATTTTTCCAGATCCTCTTGTTGACCTATTTTTACTACTCACCAGACCTCTGGTTAGATTATGTATTGTCTTTTGAATTTTTGCCTTCATTATAGTGTGCTTGTCCTAGTTATTGTTGTTATTCATAATCATTTGATAGTCTGACTTCTCCTGTCATGAATATTGGTTCATTGGTCTAGTCTTTTGATCAGTCTATTACCGTCAATTCAATCTTATTTGTCTATGTTGTCCTTATTTTGGGTAGTGAGTGCAGGTTTGTTAACCTTGATTGAGATCAGAGTCATTTGCATCTCCTTCTTAGTTAAACATTATCTTTTTATCATCTTCGATCTTGGACTAAATCAACACATTAGTTTTTACTTCAGTACCTGTCAAACAATCAATTAATTCATGATACCTTCTCTTCAATCTTATAAGAAAGCACATCAAGACAATCTTACAATGGCTAAAAAAGATGGTCTAAACCTTATGGTCTTAACAACGAGAAAGAAGAGATTATTATTGTGACCCTATCAAAACAAGTTCAATCTTTGAAATCTGAAATTCAAGACTTTAAGGGAGAAAGGGATACATCATCCAACAAGTAACCATTAAGGTCAATCTTTCCTTTTCTTTATGATCATGAGCCATCCATAAGTCCATTTTCTTCAAACAAAGAGGCATCTAAGCACAAAAAACACATCTTTCATCAAGAACAATTTCATGACCATATTATCTTTGATCAAGAGAATGAATAAGAAGTTACATCAGATTCTGTTGAGAGTCTTTTCTATCAATCAGATGACAACAAAAAATCAGATCCTCATGATCTTGAATCACATATCTCTTTGGTGAACACAAGTGCATCTAAATGTCCATTGGATAGATCATTTACTCCTTTGGGACAATCTTATGATTCAGCATTGGAAGAACTCTTTGAAAATAATCTCATCACATTGTCACAAAGCACTTCATGTGGACTTTCATTATTGAGTACCTATTGTATGTATAATCAACACAATGAGCATAAAACTTCAAATTGCATAGAATTAAAACGCAAAATCCAAGATCTCATAGATGATTACATAATTGAAATTCAAAATCCTAATGAATTATCTAATGAAGATTCTATACTCAAGCAAGATCTAAATCATGAACATATGTCTAGTAATGGTTCTCACCCAGACTCCACTTCCTCCAACATTCATTCATCTTCTAAAGAAGTAAAGATATCCAAAGTCCCTCCATCAAACAAAGAACCTAATGTGTTTCATGCTAACTATGTCTACCCTCAAGGACTACCTCTAAAAGAGATCCAAGCTAATCTGCATATGACTACGAGTCTTTTTCAGGCTTCAAAGATCATAGACCCAAAGCTTCCATGTGCTTCAATGACTATCATGCCTACTCAATTTGATACTCCATTAGCATTTCAAAAATCCCTCATGTAGATCAAAACTCCTACCTCATCCTTAGAAGTGGCTCCATGTCAAGAGGACAATTCAAAGTGTGAACAAACAAATATCAGTAATGACCAAGATTAAGATACCATCTATCCTTATCCAAAGGTTGACCAAAGTTACATATCTCAAGAGTCTCATGATGATTTTTTCATCCCCTTCAATTTCTTCTTAGAAGACACTCTTACACCTCCTATATCTTATCAACCTCCTAAGAAAAATCAAGATATCCTTTCCACCATCTCTAATGAGCCTATTGAAAATCAAGAGAAAATTACCCTTTATACACCATCCAAATATCCTTTTCAAGATCAGAGCATCCCATCACCCTCTTTTCATAGACCTCCATATCCACCTCAAGGGACCATCATTCCTCCAAATCTCTTGCATAACAATAAATTGTTAGAGTAATCATTAGTTTCCTTAATAATTAAATCATGTTGATTTAATTAGTTAAGTTATTACTCTTTAGTACTTAAGCTTTCTCTTAGGTGCATTAATAATTAATTCTTTTATTAATTATTAATGTGCAACCTAGCTTTTTTAGGTTTTAGGGTTTTGTTCACCTTTATAGGTTGAACCTTGTAATTCTTTTTTCATTAATTAAGATTATAATTTTTCTCTCACTTTCTGAGCAACTTCTGAGTTCTTCTCCTTCTCTCTTTCTGCTTCTCTCCTGTAACAGGTTATTTGCATGCAGGTGTTCTTGACATTCTGTGGATTTGCATCTCTCAAATCCTACATGGTATCAGAGCCACACTGTTGCTGCCTGGTCTGGGGTTTGTGAAGTTGTGATTTGAGGGCAAAAACCATAGCTTTTCTGGGGTTTCTTCTTCATTCTGGAAGGGAAACTTTTTTCTAGAGCTCTTTGAGCAAAAATGGACGCCACCATTGCGCTCAGAAGGCCCGAGAGAGTTAATTTTCATATAAATTTTGTCATTTTTGGCCACAGTAGCCTCTGGGAAATTTTTTCTCTCTCCCAGGTCGTACGACTCAAATTTTGAGGTGAAAAACATTCAAAAAAATAAAAATAAATAAATAAATAAAAATTTTGTTTTTTACAAAGTTTTTTTCAAAAAAAATCAAAAAGTACACTTTTTTCTAAAGTTTCTAAAATGCTTTTGTAAAGTTTTTTTTTAAAAAAACTTTGAAAGAAAAGGTGCACAATGTAGGCAGTGATGTCATCATTTGCAGGTCAACGTTCGGGCTTAAAATTGACATCCACGAAACCGTCACACAGTTTTTGACACTTCTTCAAAAAGGCAGCCTTCAGTGTTTTGGCCATATCTTTTGCATACGACGTCCATTTTTGAAAAATGAAATATCGTCGGAAAGCTCTTTCCGAGCCGGAGATGATGATGCTAGTTTTGTATGCATATTTGGCCATTTGAGCACCTATTTTTAGTTTCAAAGAAGAAGCTTTTGTTTCCCTCCTCCTTGCACTAGGTTTTGATCTAAATGCAGTAAGGTCAAATTTCTCAGTTTTTTTTCATTTAAAAGAGTTATCATGGGTTTTTCTTCTCACCCTTCAGTTGTTATTTTGGAACGGGGTAATTATGAGTCATGGGAAAAGGGTATACTTACACATTGTAGGTGGCTTAATATTTTTTCCTTATTTGTATGATCTCATACCTGAACCAACCACTTCAGAGGGAAAATTAGCATGGGATATTATTAGAGATCACATAGTAGGACTTATAGTGTCTAGTGTTGATCATGACACTGTGTTGG
>MU221972.1:420731-470510 GCA_018584345.1 Thuja plicata | reverse complement strand
GAGAATACACCCTTTGATCATGATACTTTAGAGGAGCTTGAGTATTTAGACACCCTTACATGTTCCGATGGATCAGAGGCTTGTCTCACAGTTCCCACTCTTCAGACTGAGACTTTATCAGCATCTCATGTTGCTCCTGATTCTGTGCAGCAGGGAATCATACATCTTCCAGACATAGATACTGTGGACTCTTATATTGCAGACATATCTTTCTTGTTTGTTGAGTCTTATACTACAAGTTTGGAGGATTATTTTGAGGACATTCATCTCCTCTACCTTGACATTCAGGTTATCACTGTTTGCCCACCATTATCTGTGCATTCTGCGGTTGCATTTCAGGATTCTCCATATCAGTTTGGATTTGGCATCAGTTGTTTCAATTCAAACAGAGAGATTATTCAACATCCAATCATGGCACACACCCTGAGACAGATCAGTTCATCACTCTTCACAGGGTTTCTTCGACATCGTCCTTTGGATTCATTTCTTCCCAAGGGGAGGAATATCATTTGCTGCTTTAGGATCTCCTTTTGGATTCTACATAAGGCATCTACCATTGTGACATGAGTTTCTTCATTCTGGGGGGACTTTGGTGTCTCATCCCTCTCTCATGGGGGGGCTTATTGTACTTATGGTCTTGAGAGAGTCTCTTGAGCCATTTCTTTTCTGCATTTTTCTATTTCTTTTTGGAGAGGGGTTTTTCCCACTGGGTTTTCTTCTTTGTCTCTGATTTACAGATATTTCCTTGTATTGGGTACCTGATCAGGCCTTGTTGTCGGGACCCATTTCCTGCTTTCATAGCTGTGCTAGGTTACCTTACCCGCTGCGCTTAGCTTAAGGGGGGGTGTTAGAGTAATCATTAGTTTCCTTATTAATTAAATCATGTTGATTTAATTAGTTAAGTTATTACTCTTTAGTGCTTAAGCTTTCTCTTAGGTGCATTAATAATTAATTCTTTTATTAATTATTAATGTGCAACCTAGCTTTTTTAGGCTTTAGGTTTTTGTTCACCTTTATAGGTTGAACCTTGTAATTCTTTTTTCATTAATTCAGATTATAATTTTGCTCTCACTTTCTGAGCAACTTCTGAGTTCTTCTCCTTCTCTCTTTCTGCTTCTCTCCTACAATAGGTTATTTGCATGCAAGTGTTCTTGGCGTTCTGTGGATTTGCATCTCTCAAATCCTACATAAATACCCTCAAGCTTCAGCTTCTCCTATCAAATCTACTCATGCACTTATCGATATAAAGATAAATTATAAAGAAAAGAGCCTTGGTCATGCAACTCACTCTACATATGTTGATATCCCTTCCACAACTTATCCCCCTCCATTTGCACGTAAGAATCAGACTTCTCCATCCTCCAAATCCATCCTGGTCCCTATATCCCAAAGATGAAACCGTCAAACTTCCGTCTATGTTGGGTCCTTATATCCCTCCATCCACCATGCCTATCACTACTAGTTTATCATTTGCTTACCCTATCCCCTATCAAGATAAAAAAAAAAAACATGCATCCTTGAACTCTCCCTATAAACCCATCCATATGAACCAACCATATCAGCCATATTCATCCATAGTTCCCAAGTCTTTTGGAAGCAATTTGGATGTGCAACAAAGAAATTAGAAATTCAAGAATCCATCTACATATGAAGATCACTATCTCCATTCTAATCGAAATATGAATAAAAAGAAGAAAGATTTATTCAAAATATCACAAAGGTCCAACAAGAGAAGAAAGAAATCAAATAAAATATGGGTTCCTAAATCCATCATGGAATAATTGCGTTCTAAATTATCCGAAAGAAAAGAAAAATTAAAAGTTATGTGGATTCCCAAATCTCTCTTAAAATACTTGAACAAAAAGGAAAAATTAGAGTTGGCATCCAAGCTTCCAAAGTCTTCCACTTCATCTCCATCTAAACATCTCCCATCTTCTAACTCTATTTTGGGTCCCCGTGTACCAAAATCCATTACCTTTAATACATCACCCTCTTCTCCATCCATGTTGGGTTATGTTGTAGCAAGATCCATATCCACTGATACATCAAAGCCTCAAGCTATTCCATCCATTTTTCTTCCATCCGTCCACTACCCTTCAAGGTGTGTCAATGTTGATCTTATCACCATTTCCATCTACCCCTACACAAACCTTTCAATACCCTATCCAATATCCCGCACCTACCTACTACCCATTCATCCCATATCTTTACATCCCTCTTATCCAAGCCATCGCATAAATCCTTGGCTACTATCTCATTTATCCTTCATTTCATTCCCTACCATCACTCTATCAACAACTTTGAGCATACTTTCAGTATCCTTGGCCCATCATAGCATATCCTTCAAAGGAGCACTATCCAAAGAGCAAGATACTTAAATTTCCTCCATAAAATTTAAAAAAATTGAAAAAAAAAGTGCCTTGGTGAAAACTTGGTAAACAGGTGCCTTGGTAGAAAAATTAAAGAGAAATAAATTTGTCCTATGGTGAAAACCACTTCTTGTGGCACCTAGGGAAAGTACCATGATGAAAAATTGGCAAACACACGTCATGTATAATTTCTTCCTCTTTTTCTCTCTCTTAGAGCCAAGTTCCATCCACGCTGCCCTATGCATTATATCCTCCATCATGCAGCTATCCTATTTGCATTCATATCTTGACAAGGTTGAACATATCCATGAGCATCATGTATCCTGACATTCATTATCCTTTCCATCAGCCTATTCACTTTCTCTCATCCATGGTACCCTATCGTGATCTTGTTTAGCCCAAGTCAATACTCATTATCCATAAGAATCCTTTTCCTTAATCCCAAACCATTCGCTCATGGCCTCTATCATCATTTATCTTGATCATGCTATCCCATCACTATCCTATCCAACTGACCCCTTGGTCTTGACGAACAATGAAAAATGAAAAACAAGTTCTTAGAAGTGTGTAGGCTCAATCATGTTCCACAATCTCGAATTAACGAGGGGGTTAGTAGCACCGATTTGCAATGGGGAAAGATCAATCAATTACTACTAGGAATGAAACTATGAACAATAAAATGACAATCAATCAAGGAGGAATACAAATGAATGCAAACCAACAAAGCTTGAATATTCTATTGTCTCTCTCTACTCCTGAAACGTTGTGTGTGGTTCTCAGTATTGGTATCAGCAGCGTCTATGACTTGGGAGTGTTGGGAATATGATAGTAAATGTGTGATCGCAAGAAGACTTGATGCTTGAACCAATCTAACAAAGTAATGGCGCATGAAAGCTTGAGATCCTAGATCCTTCAAATGGTTATGAAGGTTTGATTATATAGAATATGGAACTGATTAGAACGGTTGAGATCAATCCCAGAGATTAGAGGATGAACGGTTGAGATCAAAGGGAACTGGAGAGCCATTAGTAAACTCCACCTCCTCAACTTGGAGAGAGGAGATAAAGTTTGGTTAACTGAACAACTGATTATGAGTTACCTTTTGAACTGAAGAGGTAATTTGGAGTTACCTTTTTGAACTGAAGAGGTGGGTGGAGTAATTCATTCAATCAGAGATTTGATCAAGATTTCTCTTTTTTGAACTAAAGAAAGGATTTAATTGAATATTTAATTTATTTTGTAATTAAAGCATTCAACATGTGAGATAATTGAATTCTTTTTGGTTTAGAATTGAATTATTGAATGAAATTAAATTAATTCAATGAAATTAATTTAATTAGAAGAATTAATTAATAAGTTTAAATATTTAAATTTAAACTTTAGGAAATTGAATTTAATTAATTAATGAAGATTAATCAATTAAGGTTAATTAATTAAATAAAATTAATTATTTAATTAATTTTGGAGATTTGATTAGATGATATGGGGAATGAAATTAGAATAAAATAGATGATTAATTAATGATTTTAAAACTATTAATTAATAGATGAAAATTAGTGTTTTAATGTAAGGTCGCAAGTATGTCCATTTTAAGGTGTCTACATTTGCCCCTCTTTGATGCATTGTGGCTTGTCGCATTGTGTCAAAGAATCTCTATTTTGATCTTGCCCCAGTGTGCCCCAGTAATAGCAGGTGTATTTATGCCCCCTCAACAAATTTGAGCAAAAATTCATGAAAGGAGCGTTAATTTGTTGACACTGCAAAATAATTATCTGGGTATCTGACTGTTTGTGAAAATACTTCAATATGCTCCTGATATCAACTGTTTAAGTTTTCGGGGGTCGGGACGATAAATTTGAGGTCCTATAGGAATTAGGGTGTTTCCAAAACCCTTATAAATAGCTTGGAGGGCCATTCATTTGTCACTTTGCACTCTTGGAGCTCTTGATCATCTGGTGAGTTTGTTTATATTTTTCTCTGCTTTCTGCGTTGTTTGTGAGCTATGTCAGGCCTTCTGGGTGTCGTACACATTTCTGATCGGGTCCGGACCTTTTGTCAGCTAGCTAGCATAGGACGTCCAGTGAGAAGCTTAGTCCTTGTGCAACTAATGCTTGTATTTATTACTTTTCAAATTTATTGCTTTTTTGGAATTTTTGCTATGTTATCACAATAGCCTGCGATTTTGCCGCAATTACGGTTTATGCCGTAATTGTTGTTTTCATTTTTTAATTGATAAAAGTTCCACAATTGACAGTGTTTATTACCGTAATTGCGTGAAATTTTCCGCAATTGCCGGTTGCATGCTGCAATCGGTATAAATGTACCATAATTGCCTTTGGTTTACCTTAATCGCTCTGTCAGTAGTTTTTAGCATGTTTTGTACTTTGTTTGACATTATGTTTCTATCCTGATACTGATGGGTGAATTTTATGTTCTTTGCAGTACACTGGGACTATTCTATGTTGTCGAGAGTCCATACCTACTAGGATAGTATATCATTTTCAGCTTGTCGAGGATGAGAGGGATGTCCTTAGACATATAGGTTTATACTGGATATGTTATATGGCTAAGATCATGACCAATAGGGGTCTGATCTATGCTCTTCTAGAGAGATGGAATTCAGACACATGTAGATTTAATTTTCCAACTAGGGAGTGCACAGTTACACTAGACGATGTTTATCACATCCTACAGATTCCCATCCAGGGTGCTCTTGTAGAGTATGCCCGAGGTCCTGATATTGCAGTTCTGTCTGAGTTGTCTGGTTTTCCCCAGGATCAGCTTGGTATGTCTGATCCATAAGATATCCCATGGTCCAGGTTTGGAATGGGGTTAGATAGACTTGCTACCCTGCTTGGTAGTTTTATTTTTGGGATCTTGTGTCCTAATCATCGCCAACATGGATTCTCTATTGGTTTTGCCACTGTTCTACAGGGTATGGTTAGAGACCATATGATATATGTATGGGGTCCCTGTATGTTGTCGCATATGAACTTCCATATGTTCTATGCGGCTTACCTTGGAGGTAAGTCTCTTGGATGTGGTGCCACTCTCCTAAAAATCTGAGCATGGGAGCATATTGTTGTCTATAGGCCCGTAGGAGCTTATGATCTTCCTCCAGGGAGACCATATCTTTTTATGTATGATGGTGCTATTGTTCAGTCCCATATGGGGCATTTGATGTACTAGAGGTAGCAGTTAGATATGATGCCTTAATTTATTTAGAGACCTTACAGGGATTGTCTTGTTTGGGATGGGGAGGATGCACACCTTCCCTTCTATTGACAGAGGCGATTTCTAATTGGTCGCGTTAGTGGCCACATTCACATGATTGATTTTCACAACACTGATGGGTTTTGCGCCAGTTTGGTGAGAGACGGGATGTTTCTGATTCATATGTTTACTTTGCTCTTTGATCGATGGATATCACTCTATGGGGTTCTGTCATTTCTCTTGATGCGGCTAAGACTAAGTTCATGGGTCTGATTCCTATTGCTTGGACATGGCGATCAACCACTGTTGATGCAAGTATATGTTTCATTTTACCCTGGTTGATTATTGTACTCCATTTTATGCATTGTTAGCTATAGATGCATATTTATTAGTCTCTTATGCTTTATCATCCATATGGTACTAATATTGAACTTGTTCTCTTTGTAGGTACTACCCCTCAGTATGATGCATGGTGGCTGCAATCATGACCTATTTCCTTGACTGATGTGTCTCATCCGGTTGTTGGTACCCTTATAAGGAGGCATCAGCATAGATAGAGAGGAGGTAGGGATGGAGGTAGGGGTGGAGGACGGGATGGTGGTAGCTATGGGGGTAGGTATGGTGGACGTGATGGTGGGAGAGATGGTGGTCAGGGTGGTGGGAGAGACGATGGTCGAGATGGTAGGCGGGGAGATGGAGATGGAGATGGAGATGACCCTGGGCCTAGTGGTGATGGTGGGAGGGTTAGGACTAGGGGTGGGCATGGGATTGGGAGGTGAGTTGGGTTGATTTTTGTGCTTGAGGAGGAGGAGGGGTCAGAGGAGGGTGCACCTCAGCTTGTTAGGAGAGTGTGACAGTGTATAGGTGTTGTTTTGGAGGAGAGGGCTGAGGAGAGGGTGGTTGCGGAGATGGATACTAAGGAGGTGGAGATGGAGGAGGTAGGCACTACCTTATCCACTAGTAGTAGCACCACTGGTAGCAGTACAAGTGGGAGTGAGAGCGGTGAGGACTCTTGGGTAGTGCGGGGCACAGGAGAGGACGGATTGGGTGATAGGGGTCAAGAGGGAGACAAGGACGTAGCCATGGGTGGGATGGATGATGATCCATCAGAGTTAGATTGAAATAGTAGATGTCTTATATTCAGGTGAGGTTGACATCTTCTGAGGCATGAGCTACTTCCTTGGAGGGTAGGGTTGTTGTTGCGGAGAGTCAGGTTACAGCAATAGAGGAATGAGTGATATCTGCAGAGGATAGAGAGCAACAAGTTAGCACAGAGGTTAGAGCCTTCATTAATAGTGGATGGGATGTGTCCCATTGGGAGGTTCTAGATCCATTCTATAGATCAGGGCGTGAGGCCTAGAGAGAGATTGAGTACCGGTGGCGCCATTATGAGGGCATTGTTCCTTCATCTCAGTGGGTGCCTAGTTACATCGCTTCCTAGAGATCCAGTAGAACACAGAGATCTCAGAGCAGTGGTGTTGGAGCTCCTGGTCCACAGCAACGGTCTGTACCTGATATGCCACCCCCCTGGTCCACCTAGCGGCAAGGGTGGGGCTAGCTCATGTTGATTCTGTTCACTGTTCATTTTTTTGTACCATTTTTGTAGTAATGATTCGCTGATATATTCTGATGTTGTAGTGATGATTGTATCTCTGATATACTGATATTTATTGACATTTATGTTGATCACCTTATTTTTTCAGACTCGCGACCATTCACTGTACTCAGATATTGAGATCTATAAATGAGATGCAGCTTATGATTCTATATGATGTGCAGTTTATACTTTCTATATGTATGGTTTTATATGATGATGTCTATGATGAAATGTATGCGATGTGATTCTATTATGTAGACTCTTAGATGTATGGTTTACTTTTCTATGATACTGACATATGTGTGCAGGATGGTGTTTTATGTATGCATTTTTATAAGATGATGTTTATGGATGCATTTGTTTATGATCACTATGTATGCACATGATTTCTTTTCTTTTTTTTCTTATGCAAATAAATGAATGAATTTAATCTACTATGCACAAAATATCTGAGTAATGCATGTGTTAGTTAGAATAAAATTAGTGGGATATGAAGTCTGGAATTGATTGATACATTTGGACTGATAGATAGGATGTGTTACCCAAGTCGCTGCCGAGTTTTCCAATTTTGTTCGTCATTGCACCTTATTATGAAAATGGAAGAGAATACAATGCACCCAGATATGCCCATCTGGATACCGCTATGATCTCTTTGATAACCAGAAGTAGAGAGATTGAATAAAAAGAGAACCAAATGCACCCAGATATTGACCATTTGGATACCGCTATGTTCTCTGATTTTGAAAAGAAAGAGAACCAAATGCACCCAAATATTGACCATCTGGATACCGCTATGTTCTCTGAACAATCTAAAATAAAATAAAAAACCAAGATAAAAATCCAATGCACCCAGATACAAACCATCTGGATACCGCTATGATCTCTGATTTTGAAAAGAAAGAGAACCAAATGCACCTAAATATTGACCATTTAGATACAGCTATGAACTCTGAGCAATCCGAGATAAAAGAAAAAACCAAGATAGAAATCCAATGCACCCAGATACAGACCATCTGGTTACCGCTATGATTCTATTGGTAGGAACAAGAAGATAACAGAAAAGGGTTGTCCAATTCTTTTCCAGGGTTAAGCTTAGATCATGGAACTGCATGGCTACCAGATAAGTGACAGTGCCTACCACATTTATCCTAAATCATCATTGCCCTAGAATCGAAGTGAAACATTCCACAAACAACAATCAAAGAAAATAAGATCATGATCCATCATAGCTACTCTCATCACTTGGTGGTATCCTCAAGTAGCATAAAAACATAACTGTGAAAGATAGACTGACATCTGACTGACGACTGACCTAGTCAACAGTTTATTGTTCCTTGATTTTCTTGATTCTCTTATGCTTGATGTTGTATGGTTTCAAGAATGGATGACTCATATCAGACTAATTTGTCTCATTTTGAGTGTATCCGTCACTGTGTAAGACAATTGATTTGTTTGATTTGAAGATTGATTGATTGATTGATTGATTTGATTTGAATACATATTGGATTGATGATAAAGTTGAGTCGTATGAGTCCATTGTTGATTTCCGAAGCTCATGATTTTGACCTTTCATTGATTGGCTTGAATTTGATCGTCATTCGCTTGTTGATAGATTGGATAGCTGATAAAGCTAAGTCATATGAGACCATTGTTGATTTGTGAATCTCATGATTTTGACATTGATTTATTGGCTTGATCTCCCTTCACTTGTTTGATAACCAAAGTATTTTTATTGCTTAATTTTTTGCAAAATTTTTTTTTTTTTGATGAACATTTATCTTGTCATTACATTTTGCTCTTTTTAGGATTTTGGATGACTTTAGAATTGCCCCCTAGTCTGGTGGACCAGTAAAAACCATGGATATGTGTTGATGCTCAAAGGGGATTTTTGCTTCTGAAAATAGCTTGGGTAGCCAGTCTTGCATGCGGGGAGCTCAAGCTTTGATCTTTGGATTTCATTGATGGCGAAGCGGGATTTGAACACTTGGCACCTGTTTGCCATGTTTTCACCAAGGTACCTGCTCAATAGTGTCTATTTGTCAGGTTTTCACTGAGAGAGAGAGAGATTTTGTTTTTCTTTACTTTTCTATTTTTTTGTTGTCCTCAAGGCGCCTGTTTGTCAGGTTTTCACCAAGGTAACCTTTTGTATTTTTTTTATTTTTTTGTATTTTATGGAATTGTTAGATAGGTGCCTTAACCTTGAGACCTAAAGCATAGAAACTCTTGAGGTGCATGTTTTTGATGTAACATGGGAGCTGATCTCCTTCTGGTGTTTCTAGTTGGTATGCCCCACTATTGCAAGATGTTACAATGACATAAGGTCCTAGCCATTTAGGCTCAAACTTTACTAGTTTTACCCTTTCTACTTGGTTCTTTTGATTCTCAATAATTACGAGGTCTCCTACCTCAAAGGTGTGTGGTCTAACCTTCTTGTGATAGTTCCTTCTAAGGCAATTCTGATAGGCTTGTAAGTGGTTAAGTGCATTTTTTCTTCTCTCATCCAACAATTTGAGTTCTTCGAGTCTTGCTACTCTGTAGTCTTCATCTGAAATGATGTTTTTCAATGAGATTCTCAAGGATGGGATTTCAACATTGAGGGGTAGTACCACCTCTAATCTATATACTAGTGAGAAAGGAGTAGTTCATATGGGGGTTCTCACACTAGTTCTATATGCCCATAGTGCGTGACTGAGCTGTAAATGTCAGTCTCGCCCTGATTCACTGACTGTTTTCTTTAAGATCTTCAGTATGGTTTTGTTTGTGGCTTCCACTTGACCACTCCCTTGGAGATAGTAGAGTGAAGAGAAACCTTGTTTAATGTGGAATTGTTCGCAAAGATCTTCAACATCTTGATTTTGAAAAGGTGTACCATGATCTATGAGTACGGTTTGAGGAATTCCATACCGACAGATGATGTTGTTTAGTATGAACATAGAGATCTTCTTTCCAATGATGTAGGTGAGAGGAATGGCTTCCACCCATTTAGTAAAGTACTTTCTTGTTGTAATGATGTACTTGTGTCCATTAGATGAGGTTGGTGTAATCTTATCCACTAGGTCAAATCCCCACTTAGAAAATGGCCATGGAGAAGTGATGGGATTGAGTTCTTGGGCTCATGCATGGATGAGGTCTCCATGAATCTGACATCGTCTACACCTTTGTACATACTTGTTGGCATCTGTCTCTACTATGGGCCAGTAGTATTCCATTCTAATAATATTATTTGCTAAGATATTACCACCTACGTGGGCTCCACAAATTCCTTCATGTACCTTGTACAAGGCTCTCTGGGATTCCTTGGAAGTGAGACATCGTAAAAGTGTTCCATCTAGACTTCTTCTATATGGAGTGCTAGAGATAAAGGTGTACCTAGAGGCTTGGCGGATGAGGGAATTCTTTTGGTTCCTAGACAATTCAAGAGGTAGGACACTATTTTGGAGGTAGTTGTAGACGTCATGGTACCATGGGTTTCAGGACCAACAAGGATGCACATTGACTCTGTGACTGGATCTTGATGTGCCATTATCATTAGCTTCTCTACCAGAAACTGGAATCTCGTCTCGTTAACTGACATGTCGATCAAGGATGCTATGGTAGCCATCGTATCTGTCACTTTGTTTTGAACTCTTGGTACTTGCTCGAACACAATGTAATGGAAGGATGCCCACAACCTATCCATTAGCTCTCTATATGGGATCAACTTCTCATCATTTTTCATACAGTCATTGTTTACTTGGCTGATGACCAATTGTGAATCACCATAGACTTTGAGGTTCTTGACTCTCCATTGTATAATTGTCTTTATTCCGATAACTAGTGCTTCATACTCAGCTATGTTGTTCATGAATGGAAAGTTGAGTTGGAAAGACTTAGGGATTGCATCATTATTTGTAGTAATCAGTACTATCCCAGCTCCTGCACCATGGTTCGTGCATGATCCATCAAAGAATAGTTGCCAAATCTCTAATGTTGGTTGTACTGTGAGAATGGACTCATCTGGAAAAGTCAAACACTATAGGTTGATGATATTGTATGGGTGCCTCTGCTAGTTGGTCCACAATTACTTTCCCTTTGATAGCTTTTTTGTCCATGTACTCTAAATTGAATTTGCTTAATATCATCACCCATTTAGCGATTTGTCTTGTTAGTGTTGCTTTTCTCAGTAAATACTTCAGGGGTTCAATGTGTGCTATCATCTTGGTTTGATGGCTCAACATGTAATGTCTCAGCTTTTGGGAGGCAAAGACTACTGCGAGGCATGATTTTTCAATTGGTGAGTAGTTGAGCTCATAGCCTCCCAAAGTTCTGATGAGGTAGTAGACAACTCTTTCCTTTCCTTGGTCATCATGTTGTGCCAAGAGCACTCCTAGTGATGATTCAGTTGTCGAGATGTACAAAAGTAGTGTCCTGCCTTGAACCGGTGGCACCAATATGGGAGACTTCAATAGATAATCTTTGAATGTTTGGAATGCTTTCTCGCATTGTTCTTTCCATATGAAGTTCACATCTTCGTGTAGTAGATGTTGAAATGGATGGCACTTGTTTTCTAATTAGGCAATGAAATGCCTTATGGATTGAAGCATGCCTTGTAAACCTCTCAGTTGCCTTAGATTGGTCGGTGGTGGCATGTCAAGGATGGCCTTGACTTTTTCTGGGTCTACCGTGATGCTTCAATGTGACACAATGAATCCCAAAATCTTTCCTATGGTGACCCCGAATGCACACTTTTTTGGATTTAGTCAGACTCTGTATTCTTGCATTCTATCAAATATGGGTCCCAATACTTGTAGGTGGTCCTCTCTAAGAATTGACTTGGCTAGTATGTCGTCGACATAATCTTCCATCATTTTGTGAATGAGATCATGGAAGATCATGGTCATATCCCTTTGATATGTCGCTCCCACATTTTTAAGGCCAAATGGAATTACATTCCAGCAGTAAGTGCCCTAGGCACATGTAAATGTAGTATTGTATTGGTCTTTTGGTGCAATCCTTATTTGGTTATATCCTGAGAAGTCTTCCATGAGTGATAGCACCTGGTGTCCTTCTATGAGATCTACTATCATGTCAATATTCGGTAAAGGAAAGTCATCCTTGGGACAAGCTTTGTTTAGATCTCTGAAGTCTGTGCAAATGTGGATCTGACCGTTATGCTTGGTTACTGGCACCAAATTAGATATCCAATCTGCATATGGGATTGGTCGTATGAATCCAGCATCTAGCAGTTTCTTCAGCTCTACTTTGACAAGTAATGTGACATGTGGATGCATCTTTCTCAACTTTTGCTTGACACATTTGGCTTTTGGTAACAATGGTAGATAATGTAACACTAGCTCTGGATCTAGGCCTGGCATGTATGAGTACGACCATGCAAAGTTGACTTGCCTTTGTTTGAAGAAGCTAATGAACCACTCTCGTTCCTCTGATGTAAGTAATTTTTCCAAATATATATTTTTTGGGTTCTTTTCATCATCTAGGTTGACTTCTTCTATTTCCTCAGCTAGTAATGTTGAATTTTCCTCTATTAGGGGGAGGAGGTTCTACTTTCCATCCTCTAGCACCTCAGTGATTTTTTCACTAGAAGATACGTCTTTTATTGTTTTTATCATTTTTTGAGTCAGAAAGCGCCTTGCGGTTTTCACTTAATGACTGTTCTTTTTTACTTTTTCTTTTTCTTTTTTGACTCGAAAGAGGAGCTTCATCCCTAAAATAGGTCGATCTGTCAAGTTCAAAAGAGAAACCTTCTTTGTGGTCCCTTGATGGCATGCCTTCTCTAAGTCCCATGAATTCTGCGATGGCTTCATCATTTTCAAAGGAATCGATGTCAGGTTGTCCTTCTTGATCCCATTTTATCAGTTCAGGATGTACTAGACAAAGGTCCTTGCGGGGGGTGACTCTGCTTGGGTAAATGAGACTACTATGATAGTGCTGACAAACCTAGAATGTGATGTGGACGCACCACCTAAGGAATTGTTATTGATATGTTTATCGATACATGGCTGGTCCTCTATGGTCATTTGGTTCATCAACATATCCTCAAGGTGTATAGTGTTGACTGACTGATGGGAATATTCTGGGATGGTTGGTTCAGAATTGTGGATGGATCTCCACTCATTCTCATGGGAATCATTTGTGCTAGAATGCTCATTTGATGTCTCACTTTCCTCTTCATCTTGGATAGCTTGGTTAAGGGTTAATCAGGAATAAAGGGTTTCCACTTCGAATGCAAATAACTGTTGGAGTATATTTTTTATTAAGGCATGTTCCGGGTTTTTCCCCCGGTGTAACTCTGCAAGTTGTTCTTGATCTATGGGAATGTCCCGGGTGGTAGTACTGGTTCTATTTTTTCCATAGCCTAACCCTCTCTTGTTTCTCTGGGTTGGCAGTAAAGACATATCCATTAGACCTTGTTGTCTTGCTCCCAGACCAGTCGTACCATCACACCCAAACTTTTGTAGCATTGTGAAGCCGGCTCCATATGTTGACCCGGGTATGTGTGCTTGAAGTGTTTCTTGTGGGTCCTGATACAACTACATGTTTATATTTGGATAAAAAGGGTTCTCTTCCACAATGTCCCCTCATTTCATAAATGTGGTGGGTGGACATCTAAATAGAACAGGTTTTTGGGTTTCAGGTGTTGTCACTTGTTGTGGCATGTTGTATGATCTTGGGCTTTGAGGCATGTTGGTGATGGTAAAAGCTTCCTCATAGTTGTACTCACCACATCCTTTTTATGTAATGGATATCTTCCCCTCCCTTCTTGTTACATCCTTGGGAATAGAATTTGAGGTGGAAGGAATGTTTGCCTCCTGGTTTGAAGGTACTTGATTTTCAGTACTACTTTTGATGGTGTTGTAGTATTTCAATGGGTTGGGATCTCCCTCAATGATTATTTCTTCCCCTTATGGGAATTTGATGCGCTGATGATAGGTAGAAGGTGCAGCTTGCATCTCATGGATCCATGGTCTTCCCTGTAACATGTTATATCCCAACTCTAGGTCTAGGATTTGGAACAGGGTATTCATAATGATTGGGCCTATTCAGACTGGTAGTATGATAATACCTTTGGAAGACCTTTCTTCTTCATCATAGGCCCTGATATTGATTATCCTTGTGACATCAATGTTGGATTTAGAATAGCCCAAGTGTTTGGTTACTTTCAAATTATATATGTTTAATCTGGCTCCACCATCAATGAGGACCATACAAATCATGTGTTTGTGAACTTGGATGAGCAGGTGTAAGGGATCGTTATGCAAAGGCTTGTGCAACAACATGTCATGGTCTGTAAAGGTTGCATGCTTGTTGGCATCTATGTGGTTCACCATGGTTTGGAAGATTTCTGGAGTTATGTCCTTTTGGATGGCTTCATTTTGGAGTGCTTGGTCGAGAGCTTGCTTGTGTTGCGGGGATATGTGCAAAAGGCTGAAGATAGATATCTGGGCAGGTGTATACTTTAGCTGATCCACAAGACTGGTCTATGGATCGGAGGTTGTTGGAATATGAGATGGTATAGAAGATGTGGAAGGCACTCCTTTTAAGACAAACTTGGAATGGCATGTGGTGACAACACATTTAGCATTTGGATCTTTGATAGTAATAGTGGTCACATGGCTATCTAAGGGATTCATGTAGTTGATGGTGTTGTCAGAGTTAGCATATGTGTAATTGACTTGTTTTGATTATCCACCAGACCCTGAGGCTTTCCATTTGTTATGATCATGGAATGTGTCATTGAATATTGTATGATCAATCGTACCCTTGGATTGGGCGTTTGTGACATCGATAACCTATGTGTTAATTATATCTTGAATGGTGTTCTTCAGTCTATAGCAGTTTTGGGTCTTGTGTCCTTTTGCCCGATGAAATTCACAAAATTGATTTTGAATGTACCACTTTGGTTTTACAGCACCATGTTCGTATTATCTAATTTTGAGCAGAGTGATAGTATTGGATTGTATCAGCTTTGTTAAGGTTGACTCTATCGACTCCCCCAATGGTGTGTAGTCTCATTTAGGAAATAGAAACTGTTGTAGGTATTGTGTGGGGGTTTGATTGTTGGACACGACTACTACTTGAACAGGGGGTGGTTGGTTTGGATTGTGCACTTGTTGAGTGGGGACCATGGGTTTTTGGTTTTCCATAGGTGCTCCTTGTAGTGACATCTTTGGTTGAGCATAGTTGACTGTCTTTACATCAATGACACCATCACTGGTTACAGTTTTTTTCTTGTTCCACCACTTGGCTTTATCTGTTATAGGTTTGTTTGTGTTGGTCTTAGTAGGGTGTGCAAGGATACCTCTTTTGACCAAGTTTTTCTCACAACAAAATCCTTGTTTGATGAGTTTCTTGAAGTTAGGAGCCAGCTACAATTCTGTGGTAAATGACATATCCGGGATCAGATTGTCGACGAACATGACTATGAGGTCTTGCTCGAGCATGTCATATGTTATTCTATTTGCACTGTTCCTCCACCTTTGTAGGAATTTCACAAAGGATTCTCCATCTTTTTGTTTAATGTTGCAAAGGTCCTTGATGTTGACCTTGCGTTCGATATTGTGATGGAAGTGAGCAATGAATTTTTTGGCCAACTCTCCCCAAGACAAAATGCCATGAGGTAAGTGTGAGAACCATTCCATTGCTGGTCCACCTAGACTTTGTGGGAATAGTTGCTTTAGGTATGTTTCATCATGTGCAACCTCAACGCAACTGGAAAAGAACTCTCAATTATTTGTCAAACTTGGGTACCGAGAAACGAGTGGGAAACAGAGACATGTGCAATGAATGATCAAAGGGACATGGGTACAAATCCTTTGCAATGTAGGACTTGGTTGGCCCCTAATTCTGCATGTCCATCATTTGGGTTTGTAGACTTTGCACTTGCTGGATTAACATGTCTGTCTGAGATTGAGGAATATTGGCGGCATTGAACCTCTGTGTCATGGTAGGTATGAGGTTGTGCCTCTATTCCCCATGAGTTGGGACATATGATCTAGTCCTTGGGACTTGATATTGGTTCCCCAGTGTGTGATTCTGATGTTGGGGCTTTTGATTGGTCCATGATTGTTGTTGTTGTTGTGGTTGTTGGGATTGTTAGGGTTGTTGGGGCTGTTAAGGTTGTCAGTTTTGTTGGGGTTGTGGTAATTCTTGTAGGAGCAAAGGTGTAGCCTTGGGTGGACGTTGACTAAATGTCAGACCTGCAGAGACTGATCCATGTGGGAGTGAGGTATTGACCCCAAGGCTAGAAGATATTGATTGTAGTATCGAAAAAGTCGCAAATAGGTTGATGTTTGTTTGCGAAATTGATGACATAGCATGAGAGTTTGACGTAAAAGGCCATGAGGCTGAGGCTTGAGATACACTAGTGACCAAGAGTTTACTTATTTCGGAGCATGTCATGCTTTATGTGGACGATGTGCTAGCTTGATTTGCAAAGCTAGTCTAGTTTGACACAGTCTGCACTGATGTCGTTGTTGTCGATGATGGAAAGACTTGGGATATCACAAGTTCTATTTGAGAGGGTCGACTAGTGTTTTGAATTGATAGAGGGTTCTCTGGCCATACTGTTGACAAATTAAATTCAGCAGGGATTTTGACTCCCTTTTTAATCAACGTGGCTAAAAACCTTTCAGGACTTCTTTCTACCACATCATCAACTACTTGTGTTGAATAGGTGTCTTGCTCTATGTCTTCGAGCTCCTCCTTTGTGACATCTTGGAACAGTGTTGGTCTATGAGGATTCTCTATGTAAAGATCAGGACTAGTGTTTCTAAAAGGGTCATCCTCTCGCTCTTGTTCCCACGGGGGAAATTGGTTGTTGTAAGACTCATCGGGTTGTGTCCTAGCCTTCGACCTAGTGAAAGGTCCTTCATAGGGTGTATAAGACATAGTGTTGTCTAGATTTTTTGACTAAAATAAGTGATATAAAGCAAACAAAAAAGGATAACCTTTCTAGGAGAGTCTGAGTTATGTTTGGACAAGGGTAATTCTAGGGGGAGATTTAGAGATCTCTTGTTCTCAAAAGACTTGGTGATATAAGATATGGATTCTGACTATTGCCTTGGACAAAGTCGCTAATAGAGATTGATGATTTGAGATAACGGGATCAAGATAATCGAGTCTAAACTTTTGAACTAATGATGTTTTAGATAATAATCATACTTTCAAAGAATGGATGATCTTTAATGTTTGGATATTCACACAATATTCTTCATGTTTTTCTGGGATGTAGACACTGATCTTTTACACCAAATGGGGAATCTTTCGAAGGTTTTCAGGAATAAAATAGATGTTCAGATCTCCTGGTCAAGTGCGAAAAACTTCCACCGATTGTGGCAAAGTGATAGGTCAACTGCGGTAAACAATCACCGGTCACGGTAATTAAAGGCTCAAATGCGGCAATAAATGGGTCGAATGCGGCAAGATTATGTCAATTGTGGCAAGATGCGGGCAATTGCAGCAAAATAAGACCATCTAAAAAAAGATCTCAAAAATGGTGTATCTGTCTGATAAAATAAATTTTTGGAATAAGGATTATGATTGCATAATAGGTTTGATGTTGACAACCTAGACTTGAACACGTTGGACTCATTTTGACAGTTTTTTTAAATGTTGGTTTTGCATTTTTGGAAACTAATCATAGAACAAGCACAATAGACAATGTGTTTTGTAATATAGCACGGGTCTTAAGACAAGGACAAACAAATTAATCTAGGTCAACTTTGGCTTTGAAGATACAATGTTATAGGCCCAATGCTTGAATGTTCATTAGCTCACACAGCAAGTGTCACACTACTAGGACACGAAGGTTCACAACTTAGGCGCCCATTTTTTTGTCATTGCTAGATATTATTGTCATACTAGTGAAGATCTCTTTCACTACCAAAATATCTTGGAACACATATGTTGGGAATCTTGTGGGGAAATTCTACAACCCCTTGCACTATAATAAGGTATTTATTCGGAGCTGAATCGGGTTGGCCTCTATATTAACAAGGTTGTAGTAGGGTCTGTGGTGTCTATCCAATTGGTTTGTACATGTGTGACACACTTAAGAGCCTAGCTGACCATGCTGGCTACTTAGGGATATTCACTCGATCCAGGCTATCATCAACACACCTCACCCAAGCTTGGCTATATATAAAATAGAACTTTGGTCCACGTCTTTTTTATACAGATCAGAAGGATTACTGGTTTAAGGTCGTTCTCTGAGGAAGAAGTGCATTCCCCAGACAAGTCTTTCTAAAAGTATAAAGGTTTTTAAACTAACAGATTTTGTGCAAGCGCACCAATGACCCAAGACACAAGGTTAATCGATTAAAACACCAAAATTTCAAATGTGAAACTAAGCTAATCACCCATACAAGCACCAATGTTTAATTTTAAAGCCCAAAGTAGGT
This sequence comes from Thuja plicata, assembly GCA_018584345.1. Lineage (NCBI taxonomy): Eukaryota > Viridiplantae > Streptophyta > Pinopsida > Cupressales > Cupressaceae > Thuja > Thuja plicata. Next base: position 451,932 of record MU221972.1, on the reverse strand, counting down.
GATGATTTGCTTGTTTAATTTTAATGCACCAAAATTGAAAGTTTGTTTGACTTTGTTCAATTCTTAACTACCATGTCAATTTTAAGCACCAAAATAGAAAAATGAGGTTCAAGATGTTTGCATGCAATGTTCATTTTAAGCACCAAAAACACAAATGAATGAATTTTAGTTTGCTTTGTTAACTATTTCCTCGCCACAATCTGTCAAAACAATGAATAGTACCGAAAACCTCTAATCTACAATTAAAGAATATCCAGCAACTTTGGGATTGTTAAGATTGTTAAGGCTAATGGTAACCTTGTACTTTGCTATGAAATGTTTGAAGGAATCAAGATACCTGTTGTAAGCTTCACTTTGATCTTCTACTATGATTGCCAAGATGGCTCTTTGTTGCGTGCAATAGTTGTTAGTAATAACTGAGAGGGGGGTGAATCAGTAGCCTCAAAAATATTCTAATAATCAATCTAAAAACTTAGTACCACAATATTAAGCCTCTAGTTATTTTCAGTCCTATAAGATGAATGCCTCCAAATACTTTTATCAAATTACTAGTGCTCATAATGCTTTGTAAAACCTTCTAGTTAATGTTTATCGAATAGCAGTCTGTTAATTTACCGAAAGACAATAAATTATCTAGAGTATACCGATCAATCCAGTTAAGTTATGTGTAATGCAAAACACTAAAGTAATAACTCATAAACACATTGACACATGGATTTTTAACATGGAAACCGTGTTAAGGGAAAAACCACTTGGGACCGGTAACCCAAAATTTTCACTCTTCTGAAGTGAGCTCGGTGAAGAGCCAACCTTGTTAAAGGTTACATACACACTGTTAGGTGTGACCTTGTTAGAGGATTTAAAATCTTAGTGTGTCACTTGATATCGGGCATCTCTATGCTACCATCCTTGATCAAACACTCACTTGGCATGTCAATAGGTATCTGGCATCTCATGCTATATTCATGATCAAAATTTTTGATACTCCTTGGGAAGTATCTCAATATAGAAAGGATCTTTAAATCCCACTCGGTTAAGAGACTTTCTGAACCAATGGTTAAACTGAAACAGTATGATCTGTTCACATATACAACTTATACTTGCAGATTTTCAAATCTATTGTAATCTCATAAAACTATTATGATCAATATATCTCGATTTATACCTTTGCTCCACTTTGATTTTGCTTGGTGATGTTGTGCTCTGTTGATCGGTGTCCGCAGAAAACTTTAGCTCTTTCCTCAGCTTGTTGATCAGGACTGTATGAAGTTTCTCTTCAGTATCCTCTTTATAGACATGATATCACCGTTGTTAGGTTCTTGATTTTCTTCATCTTGGTGTGATCCATAATTCTTGCCAATTATATTTAAAAGAGAAACTCATATTTTATCTCACTGAGATCTTCCTGCCAACTGGACAAAACAGCTTTAAATCAATTACTTATCTTTGGCTTTATCTTCTCGATGAAAACAAAGATAACTACCAGTTAACTCTATATTTAGCTCTACCGGCTAGATATTTTGTCATTTTTGAACTCAAGTTAATTTTGGTGTTTAACTTTTTGATAGCTTCGGTCAACACTTCAGTTCTCCTTGGGCTTCTCTATTAGTTTACACTATGTTTTTGGTCGTCGGTTATGCTTGTGATTCTGCTCGTCGATAATGCTTGTCAGTGTTCTTTCTTGGGCATCTCTGTGACTTGACTTTTGGTGATCTCTATTCGCCGATGTCCAGTGACCGTCAGTGTTTGAAGTCATATTGTGAATGCTTGTCTTTTATGCATTACTGAAAACATAAGCTATTTCTCTTTGAATATTTGAATTCTTTGACACTTTGATTATAACCGATTAGATTATATCAAGTTGACATCAATGACAATACAATCCATTGACTGATTTAATGTCTTGCATTATCTTTCTACATTTTGGTTATCAACTTAACATCTTCAAACATTCAATCAGTTACATTTCATCAATCTCTCCCTTTGGCATTGATGGCAACATACTACATTATCATACTATACTATTACTAATATAATATGAAATATACAGTTTCATCAAGCTTTCCTAATGTAACTATTACAAATGCCTGGCTCTCAGTAAGCTCAAAAATAGCTTAGATTTGTTTCATGCAGAATGGTTGTCTTCAATCTTCAATCCCTTCTCTGGATAGATGTATCATATGATGTCTTTGTTCTGATATGTGCTCTGCCTTGATTGTTCCTCTTCTTGATAATCTCTTTTTCCTTTGACAACAATCTTTCTCTTTGTCTGAACTCTCTCCCTTTGTTACTTCTCTCCCTTAGATGGATATTGCATATGTAATCAAATTATCTTCCTTAGAATTTTGATTAACTCCTCTTTCTTCTCAGGAACTTCTCTTCATGGATGATGATATAATCTTTTTTGATCAATGAGATAATTTCTCCCTTTTGGATTTAATGAGATAATCTCTCCCTTTATCATATCTCTCTTTATGATAATGCAAATCTCTGTCTGATGATAATGAGATAAATCTCTCCCTTTGAAAACAATGCCAAACAAAAATACTTCTCTTTGTTTTATCATCTATATCATGTTTCATCCTTTTTGCATAATATATATCTTGAATTTCCCTATCCATCAACAATACAATGTTCTGATTCTCGGTGCAGATTTGTACCTTGCTATGTACAGATGTATATGTTGTTGCTCATCTCAGTGTTTGCATCAACATGACTGATCTTCAGATTTGGTATGGGCTGATGCAACCTCCTAGTCAGCTTACTGACTGATAGACAAGGGTTGGACCCCTAGTATCTGTCTCAGATAGTCAAATGTATCCTTCAGTAATGGCTTGGTGAATATATCATCTAAATGTTCCTTTGATTGAACATATTCTAGTGTCACTTCCTTTTCTTTCACTTGTTCTCTTAGATAGTGATACTTGATAGCAATATGCTTAGTCTTAGCATGCATGACTGGATTCTTAGAGATGTTAATTGCACTGGTATTATCACAATAGAAAATTACTGGTTCAAAGATCTTCGTATTCATACCTTCCAGCAATTTTTTGATCCATTCAATATTGGAGTAATTTGTAGCAGCAGCCACATACTCTTCTTCTGTAGTTGACTGAGAGATGCATCCTTGCTTCTTGTTGATCCATGTGATAAGTCTGTCACCCATGAAGAATGCTCCTCCAGTTGTGCTTTTTCGGTCATCAATGTTTCCAGCCCAATCAACATCTGTATAGACTTGTAGCTCAAATTTTCCTTCTCTTTTGTACCATAATCCATAGTCCTCGGTGTTCTTCAGATATCTCATAATTCTCTTGACAACAGTCATATGTGCTTCTTTGGGATTAGTAGAGAATCTTGCAACTATTCCAACTGTGTGTTCTATATCTGGTCTTGTGTGAACAACATACATCAATTTGCTAATCATTGATCTACATAAGGTCTAATTTACCTCATTGGATTTATCTTCTTTTTTCAGCTTATATCTGGTAGCCATAGGTGTTCCAACTAGTTTGGAATCTTCCATTTTGAATATCTTTAGCACTTCCTTGATGTATTTGGACTGAGTGATGTATATGCCTGCATATTGTTGAAGAATCTATAGACCAAGAAAGAATTTGATCTCCCCAAACATAGACATTTCAAATTCCTTGCTCATTTCATTAGCAAAGGATTTGCATAACAATTCATTTCCTCCAAAAATGATATCATCAACAAAAATATTAGCAATCAAAGTATTACCATCGGTATCTTCTTTTAAGTACAGATTGCTATTTTCACTTGTTCTAACAAATTATATGCTAATGAGATATGAGTGAATTCTTTCATACCAGGCTCTCGGTACTTGTTTCAATCCATTCAAGGCTTTGTGTAGTCTACATACCATGTTTCTCTTGTCTGGATCAACAAACCCTTCTGGTTGTTTAATGTATACCTCTTCTTCAAGTATTCCATTTAGGAATGCAGATTTGACATCCATCTAGTATACCTTGAATCCTTTAAATGCAGCATAAGCAAGTAAGATTCTAACTCCTAGTCTAGCAACGGGCACAAAGGTTTCTCCATAATCAATACCTTCTTCTTGTGCATATCCCTTGCATACTAATCTTTCTTTGTTTCTTGTGAATTATTCATTCTCATTCAGCTTGAGTTGAATATTCATTTGGTATCGATTACATTCTTGTCATCTGGTCTCGGTACTAGTGTCCATGTATTGTTCTTCTCAATCTGTTATATTTCTTCATTCATAGCACTGACCCATTCTTCATTCTCAAGTGCATTGTTAATAGATTTAGGCTCAAAATCACAAAGTAAACATCTGGTGTTTAGTGACTTACTTCTTGTTCTTGTTCTATCCTTCTTGTCTCCTATGATTTGATTATGTGGATGATGTCTTCTGACATACTTGGCAAGTTTCGGTTCAGCTCTTTGTTCATCAATATGATCATCTTCTTTACCTTTGTTCTCATCTCCATTGTTTGGAACAACATCTTGAGGATTATCTTGATTGTTGGTTATTGCAGCCTGATGCTCGGGTGCAATGTTCTAATGCTCAGGAGTGACACACTGTTGCTCGGGTAGAGTGTCAGGTTCTATATAAATAAACATGTTGTGGTCCTCTAGTTCCTTTTTTCTTTCCTTATCATTATTTTCTGCAAATTCATCTATTTTCACATTTTCACTTTCAATGATTTTGTTAGATGACTTGTTAAGACATTTATAAACCTTGCTTTTGGTTGAGTACCCTAGAAAGATACCTTCTTCACTCTTGCAGTCAAATTTTCTATTTCTATCATCCTTCAATAAATAACATTGACTACCAAAGATTCTGAAGTAACTTACATTGGGTGTATGACCATACCAAAGCTCATATGGTGTCTTCTTTATGTCCTTCTTCAATTGTACTTTGTTTAGTGTGTAGACAACAGTACTGACAGCTTCCCTCCAGAAAGTTTGAGTGATTCTTTTCTCAATCATCAATGCTCTTGCATAGTCAACAATTGATTTGTTTCTCTTTTCAGCAATTCCATTTTGTTGTGGTGTCCTCAGTGCAGAAACCTGTCTTTTAATTTCATACTCATTGCAATAATTAGTGAATTATTCTGAATTAAATTCCCCTCCTCTGTATGACCTTAAGAATTTCAATTTCTTTTCACTTTGTTTTTCTACCATTATTTTATACCATTTAAACATCTTGAATGCTTCTGATTTATCTTTTAAGAACATGACTGTCATCATTCTAGAATAATCATCAACAAAGAGAATAAAATACTTGTCTCCATAGTAGCTCTTTGTCCTCATGGGTCCACATAGATCTGTATGGACTAATTATAGAATTGCAGTAGATGTATGGGTTTTACTCTTGAAATTAGACTTTGTCATCTTACCTTTTTGACAATTCTTGCACATGATATGCTCGGGCTTGGTCATGCTCAGTAAGCCTCTAACATTCTTTTTGTTACTTATCTTTATCATGTTCTCAAAGTTCGCATGACACAATATTTTGTGCCACAACCATATGTCTTCTTTTCTAGTCATTAAACAAGTGGTGTTAGTGTCATCAAGATAGAAAAGGTTACCTTTTGTCTGCTCACCGGTAGCAATCAATTTTCCTAATTCATTGTAGATCTTTGCCTTCTTATTTTTCAAATGCTACTATGTGACCTGAATTGTTCAGCTGTGAAACACTTAACAAATTATAATTCAATCCTTTTACCCAGTAGGCATTTTCACATTTGATCAGGTTATTCAACATTATGGTTCCTTTACCTTCAAATGGATAAGGTCTATCATTTCCCATTCTCACTGAACCACCATTATAGTATTCAAAAGTATCAAACTTTTTTTTATCACCGGTCATATGGTGAGTGCAGCCACTATCTATGATCCAGACATCATTTTTACTAATTTTAGATATGAGAGCAATTTCTACATACATTTCTTCATCTTCATTTGAATCATCCTTCATGGCTACAAATACCATCTTGATGTCTTCTTCTAATTCGGTGTCAATGTCATCAGCTTTGTTCTCAGCTAGGTAACAAGCTTTCTTCCCTTTGTCCTTGTATTCTCAGGTATCTCTCTTGTCAGATTGTCGGTTGCTCTAGTAATCTCTATTATCACCTTTATCAAACTTCTTCTCATATGATCTGTCATTTCCTTTGTCATATTTTCTTTGGTTTGGGCATCTTGTAGCAAAGTGTCCAACCTCTTAACAATTGAAACATACAAGTGGTAATTTACCTTTGTATCTACCTTTGCCTCTCTGCAATCTTCTGGCCATTAGTGTTTCAATCTCATCAAGTCCTTGATCCTCATTATCAATGTCACTATCATTTCTAACAGCATGTCTATGACTTGAGTTACTTATCTTTAGAGAAGATTTGAATGCAGATTCTATAGATGGTAAGACACTATTGTCAAAGTTATTCACCTCAAATAAAATTAGTCTACCAATCAGACTATCTAGAGTAACTATATTGTTTGCAACTACTCTCATTCATTGAATAACAGAAACTCTAATAGCATATACAGGCAATAAGGTTTCTAAGATTTTGCTTACCACTGTCTCCTCTTCAAATACACCTCCAACTCCTCGGATAGCATTTACTACTTCTTTGATTATGCATCTATATTGGGTGATGTTTTCTCCTTCTTTCATCCTTAGGTCATCAAACCTCCCTCTTAGGATTTCTGCCTTTGCTCTTAGTACATTGGCATCTCCTCCATGTACAAGCTTCAACTTATCCCACATTTTCTTTGCAGAGGTGCAAGTTTTGACATCTTCAAACTCAGCATTGGAGAGTGATGATGCAAGTTCTATCATCATGCAGTTATGCTCATGCTTTACTCTTAATTTATCAAGAGTATGAGGTCCTGTAGAAAACACATATTCAGTATATAAGTATTGAACAATATCATTTCCAATACCTAATAGGTGGAGTCTTATTCTGCTTTGCCATGATGCAAAGTTGTCTTTATTCAACTTGGGCACATCTCGTCTGTTCATCTTGTGACCTTTTGCTTGAGCTGTTAAACTCCCTTTCTAAGCACGCAAGCTCTGATACCAATTGTTAGTAATAACTGAGAGGGGGGGTGAATCAGTGGCCTCAAAAATATTCTAATAATCAACCCAAAAACTTAGTACCACAATATTAAGCCTCTAGTTATCTTCAGTCCTATAAGATGAATGCCTCCAAATACTTTTATCAAATTACTACTGCTCGAAATGCTTTGTAAAACCTTCTACTTTATGTTTACTGAATAGCAGTCTATTAATTTACCGAGAGATAGTAAATTATCTAGAGTATACCGATCAATCCAGTTAAGTTATGTGCAATGCAAAACACTGGAGTAATGACTCATAAACACATTGACACATGGGTTTTTAATGTGGAAACCCTGTTAAGGGAAAAACCATTTGGGACCGGTAACCCAAAAGTTTCACTCTTCTAAAGTGATCTCGGTGAAAAGCCAACCTTGTTAAAGGTTACGAAGACACTGTTAGGTGTGACCTTGATAGAGGATTTAAAAGTTTAGTCTGTCACTTGATATCGGGCATCTCTATGCTACCATCCTTGATCAAACACTCACTTGGCCTGTCAATAGGTATCTGGCATCTCATGCTATCTTCATGATCAAACTTTTTGATACTCCTTGGGATGTATCTCAATATAGAAAGGATCTTTAAATCCGCTCGGTTAAGAGACTTTCTGAATCAATGTTTAAACTGAAACAATATGATCTGTTCACATATACAACTTATACTTGCAGATTTTCAGATCTATTGTAATCTCATAAAACAATATGATAAATATATCTCAGTTTATACCTTTGCTCCACTTTGATTTTGCTCGGTGATGTTGTGCTCTGTTGATCGGTGTCCACAGAAAACTTTAGCTCTTTCCTCAGCTTGTTGATCAGGACTGTATGAAGTTTCTCTTCAGCATCCTCTTTTCATTCAGTCACCCACCACAATTCATAATGAATTGAGTTGTCTCTTTATAGACATGATATCACCGTTGTTAGGTTCTTGATTGTCTTGATCTTGGCGTGATCCACAATTCTCGCCAATTAGATTTAAAGAAAAACTTCTATTTTATCTCACTGAGGTTTTCTTGCCAACTAGACAAAACAACTTTAAATCCATTAATTATCTATGGCTTTATCTTGTCGATGAAAACAAAGATAACTACCAGTTAACTCTATATTTATCTCTACCAGCTAGATATTTTGTTGTTTCTGAACTCAAGTTAATTTTGGTTTTTAACTCTTTGATAGCTTCGGTCAACACTTCAGTTCTCCTTGGGCTTCTCCATCGGTTTACACTATGTTTCTAGCCGTCGGTTATGCTTGTGATTCTTCTCGTCGGTAATGTCCGTCGGTGTTATTGCTCGGGCATCACTGTGACTTGACTTTCGGTGATCTCTCTCCGTCAGTGTCCACTGACCGTCAGTGTTTGAAGTCATATTGTGAATTCTTGTCTTTTATGCATTACTGAAAACATAACCTTTTTCTCTTTGAATCTCTGAAGTCTTTGACACTTTGATTATAATCGATTATATTATATCAAGTTGACATCAATGACAATACAATCCATTAACTGATTTAATGTCTTGCATTATATTTTTGCATTTCGGTGATCACCTTAACATCTTCAAACATTTAGTCAATTACATGTCATTAGTAGTTAGCAGCCCTTCTTATGGCTTTTCTTAGTGATCTAGCACCCGGGATGCATCTGATTATCCTCTTGACCATTAGTCATTGTTTAATCTTGTACATAAATCAAAAAAACAATTAGATTTTATCATAAAAATAGTGAATTTGAATCAAATATACATTGCATCTATCGATTGCGAAAAATTTATGGCAATTGCGGCAAAGTTCTGTCAGATGCAGCTAAATGTTCCCGATTGTGGTAAAGCACTTTCTATCGGGGAAAGATGTTGGCTATTACGGCATGGATCGGTCAATTGTAGTAAACTTTGCTCGATTGCGGCAAAATGATATCAATTGCAGCACAGATCGATTAATTGCGGCACAGTGCAAGAAAACAGAGAATTGAATAATGACATAAAAGAATTATGAAACTCTCAAGTCGATTGCAGTAGATTTTTGTCAATTGCGGTAAAATACCAGTGATTGCAAAATTGCAATTAAACTGAAAATAAAAACATAAAAAGGAAAATTTGTAGTCATACAGCCAAGGCCAAAAAGTCATGTATGTCATCTGCAAGTGATATTTGGGTTGTTTGATTCACGTCGGGTTCACCAAAAGTGTGTAGGCTCAATCCTATTCCACAATCTCAAATTAACGAGGGGGTTAGTAGCACCGATTTGCAATGCGGGAAAGATCAATCAATTACTACTAAGAACGAAACTATGAACAATAAAATGACAAGCAATCAAGGAGGAATACAAACGAATGCAAACCAAGAAAACTCGAATCTTCTATTGTCTCTCTCTGCTCTTTCTGAAATGTTGTGTGTGTGGTGCTCAGTATTGGTATCAGCAACGTCTATGACTTGGGAATGTCGAGAATATGATATTGAATGTGTGATTGCAAGAAGGCTAGATGCTTGAACCAATCTGACAGAGTAATGGCGCATGAAAGCTTGAGATCCTGGATCCTTCAAATGGTTATGAAGGGTTGATTATATAGAATATGGAACTGATTTGAACGGTTGAGATCAATTCAGAGATTAGAGGATTAACAGTTGAGATCAAAGGGAATAGGAGAAGTCATCAGTAAACTCCACCTCCTCAACTTGGAGAGGAGATAAAGTTTGGTTAACTGAACAGCTCATTATGGGTTACCTTTTGAACTGAAGAGGTAATTTGTAGTTACCTTTTTGAACTGAAGAGGTGGGTGGAGTAAATCATGCAATCAGAGATCTGATCATGAATTCTCTTTTTTTGAACTAAAGAAAGGATTTAATTAAATATTTAATTCATTTTGTAATTAAAGTATTCAATATATGAGATAATTGAATTCTTTTTTGTTTAGAATTGAATTATTGAATTAAATTAAATTAATTTAATGAAATTTATTTAATTAGAAGAATTAATTAATAAGTTTAAATATTTAAATTTAAACTTTAGGAAATTGAATTTAATTAATTAATAAAGATTAATCAATTAAGGTTAATTAATTAAATAAAATTAATTATTTAATTAATTTTGGGGATTTGATTACATGATTTGGGGAATGAAATTAGAAGAAAATAGATGATTAATTTATGATTAAAAAACCATTAATAAATATATGAAAATTAGTGTTTTAATGTAAAGTCGCAGGTATGTCCATTTTAGGGTGTCTACAAGAAGTCTCTTGACATGTCCACTCTTTTGGGCCGCATGCTTTTATGACATCAGGTCATTATCCTATATGCTATCTGGCATCGCATCATTGGTTTCCATTTCTTATCCAAAATATGCTTCACATGTTATATTCCCTTTCACTAGCTTTGGTAATCTTGAGGATATTGTCCTTAAGGGTTGCATTCACCCTCTTCATCTATCATTGTCTATTCACCTCATCCATCAACTTTTTAATCCATCTGTAATTTCCTAATCCTTGCTAGACATTGGGGGCAAACTAATGTGATCTAGCTTGAGAATGAGTAATCTCTAAAAATGTCGATGAAGAAAAGCTAAAAAGCAGAAAAAGTCCTAAAACAATTATCATCCTGGTGAAAACCTAGTAACAAGCGCTTTGATGAATCAACAAAAAAAGAGAAAAATACAAAAAAAAATGAAAAAGGGAAAAAATGTCTTGGTGAAAACCTGGTAAACAAGCGCCTTGATAGCAAAAATAGAATCTCTGCCAAGTAGGTGAAAACCTTGTAAACATACACCTCTTGTACTCAAGCGCTCCATCTATCAACACAAGTCTTGGAATCCTTTATGCTTTCCTTCCATTTGCTTCAGTTTGCACATTGACGCATTGGTTTTTCTTAAAACTCTCATGAAAACTCTTGTGGCTTGAAACCGATCAGAGTCATAGTCTGGGGGTAATCAAATTTGCTTTGTCCCAACAGTGTAAGTCAAGTCAGTTTTTCAACACAATTCCATCATGGATTGGAGTTTATTTTCTTCTCAGTCCTAGGGTATCGCTTGTTACTAGGGGGAAAGGGCCCCAAGTTAATCATCGATGAACAAAACCAGAGTCAGTACCTTATTCATTTATGAAGGACAGTTCGCTACTAACGCAACAGTGTTTCTCAACACTCTAATCAACAGTGTTCTTAACACTACTTATTTGGGCACATCTATGTTTCTCAACACACATTGGATGACACGACATAAACCTAAACACTAAATCGATAACAATCAAGAATGATGGTGTTTCTCAACACCTTACACAGACAAACGTGAAACGCTCACCAAAACTTGTTGAATATATGTTGAACTTTTCTTTGGATGTTGTCTATTATCAATGATTTTCACTAAAATCTTTTCTTGGATTGTTTCTTGTTGGTGTGGTCCCGATGATCCGGCAACGTCAAGTAAAATGGGTGTCTGTGATAAGAGCCTCCACAATAAGGTGGAAAATCCTCACATACCTCGACTCTGTTTAATTGTACGCCAAGGTGAGGTCAGAACTATCTCCTTGACTATTATTTATATTTGTTTACACAAGATCGCACTCATGGTTATCTCGGCTTTGTATACCTCGATACTGGTGTACCCTTGCAACATCAACTGGACACAATCTTCAGGTCATCTTGGCTTTTGTGCCTCGATGCTTACGTTGGTTTCCCACATTTTATCCAATGAAATTCACTCATATCCTTATGGTCGCAGTGGCACCAATAAGGGTTGTATCGACTCTAATGTTCCAAATGCTCAATGATGAAAATTTTCAAGCTCAAACCCCAGTGACTAAGTCCTAGGTTGTATTCATGTTAGTTTTTGCATTGTAGCTTCATGGTGTCAAAAAAGCATAATATATATCTCTCTCTCCAATGTGGGATATGAATCTCAAGTTGATCAATATTCCCTTCTTCAAGTGGTCAAACTACGCGTTGAATATAGAGACATGATCGAAAACTTCAAGGTCTTAAACCCACCTCTTCATACCTAACTTGTTCTCATGAAAAATTTGTGGATGACACCATTACCATGGGAGAAGCTACTGTGAAAGAAGAAAAAAATTTCAAATTGGCCCTGAATACCTATGAGGCGGCTATTGGTCAGAGAAAAAACTGGAACAAAAGCTCTATGTTCTTTGTTAATACCCATTTGGACAGGCAAATGAAGATTTAAAAGATCTTGGGTTGTAACATTGTGAATTCCCCTCCACTTATCTCGGTCTTCCTTTGGGTCTCAAGTCGCCTAACTCCTTTTGCACTCAAATGCTAGATAGATTCAATAGAAAGCTAGCTGGATGGAAAGGGGCTTTGTTGAGTCTCATCGGAAAGGTTCTCCTCCTTAAGTCTACCCTCCAAAATCTCCTTGTTTATGCTCTTAGCATATTTGAAATCCCCTCAAAATTCATTGAGGCTATTGAAAAGATCAAGAAACATTTTTTATGGTCTGGAGTTGAAGAAAGAAAGCATATTCCTCTTCTCGCTTGGGAAAATGTCTGCAAACCCAAAAATCAACGAGGCTTAAGAATAAGAAATATCAAATCGGTTAACAAAACTATTTCAGCCAAATAAATCCGGATACTCTTTGGAGAAGAAAAAGAATGGAGTTCTATCTGGAAGAAAAAGTATCTCTATGCTCTGCCTTCTGAGGAAGAACTTTTTGATACTGCTTTTTCCATAAATGGTTCTAACATTTGGAACTCATTCCTGAAAGCTAAAGATTTGGTTGTTGCTGGTAAAATGTGGAAATTGGGTGACGGTAGTAAAATCAGATTCTGGGAGGATTGTTGGCTGATGGATAACCCCTAGTTGAAAATCAGGGCTTAACTCTCTTGTGGCATTTGTAAAAATAGATTTGGTGAATTTTCTAAGGACTACTGGAGAAATGACAGTTGGATTTATCTTTCCCAAATCGATCAATCTCTCTTGGGTATTGACGTTCTTCTTTCCTCTATGTTCATCTCTACCAGTGTCAAGGAAATAATTGTTTGGGGAAGGAAACTTGATGGTAAATACTCGATGGGTTCGGCTATATCTTTGCAAATGGGATCATTGGATACCTGGCAGTTCTGGGCGACTGCCTGGATGAAGAAACTTATTTCAAAAATTAATATGTTCTTCTGGTTGTTTCTCCAAAATAAGCCCCTTTCTTTAGATAATATTTGTAAAAGGGAATTTTATTTTCCTAACATATGTTGTCTTTGTTGTAGGGATGTGGAATATGCTCTCCATATGCTTATACACTGTAGTTTTTCTTCCCAAGTTTGGGCTTCCCTCTTTCTGAAGTGGAATTTATGCTAGATTTTCCCTAACTCTCTGGAGGATTTCTCTATCCAATGGTATTTTCCTAGCTCAAATCAAAAGTCTAAAGACCTTTGGGACCTGTCAGCTCCTCTCTTGATTTGGAACATTTGGAAGGAACACAATAATGGGATATTTAGAGAGAAATCTTATAATCCTATTATTGTGGCAAACAAAATTTCTAGGGGTCTGTTTGAAATTATCTATAGTCCAAATAAGGCTGGACCAAATGTTGTCAAGGATTTTGACCAATGATGGATTCTTTCCGCCCAGACGAAGATCTCTTATAATCTCACGATGGGGTTGTCTGGATGTCCCCTCCTCATGGCTAGATGAAGGTCAATTTCAATGGGGCCTCTAAAGGGAATCCTGGTCTTGCTGGTTTTGGAGGGGTTATTAGAAACTTGTACAACAATTGTATTGATGATGTTGCGGGTCCCATGGGTATCCAAACTAGCCACTTTTCCGAAGCAATGGGAGCTCTGAACACCAACAAGCTTGCCAAGGATCTCACTTTCGAAAGTGTGTGGATTAAAGGGGATTCGAGTAACATAATCAATTGCTTAAATGGTACTCAAAAGGTTTTAGTGACTATCGAAACTATCATTAACAGGACCCATGACATCTTGAATTCTTTCAAGAATGTGCACATATGTCATGCCTATAGAGAAGTGAATATTGTGGCAGACGGGCTTTACAATTGTGGTGTTAAGTCATATGTAATTAATATTTGGCATGGGGAGAACAAGTTGCAGGAAAATATTAACGCCCTAATTAGATTTTACATTAATCATGGAAAGGAGGGAAAGATATGTAGTAATGATGGAAATGACAAGAACGTCGTTAATCCTTAATTTTGGTGCGAACACATGTCATATTGAAGGTGATAATGCTATAAATGATTTTCCTTCACATGCTTTGTGGGTGGTTTACCTGCAAATTTTAGCAGCCTCTATGTTTTAGCTTGCTTCAGTAGTAAGTTAATCTATGTTTACGCTAAAGACTTGAACGTGGAAAAAATGGGTGGTGATCTTAGAAGGCATGAACCTGATGACTACAATAAATGAGAAAATGAACCGGAAGTTTTGAGAAAGTTGCGTAAGGCGAGTTCACTCATTTCATGAAGCGTCTCCATGGGTAAGATAAAGGTAAAACAAAGAAAGTGGTGGAAAAAATGGCGAGTAATTGGGATAATGGTTTCTTCACCCTATTCGGCAGAAAGTTTGAGCTCTCTACTGCTCTAATTGCGGAGGTCTCTAGTCTTCCAAATGAAGGTATGAATTTCTACCAGGATAGCAAAATTTATGACATAGCGGTTAAGACCTTCCCTAAGTATGATGATGAGCGGGGATTGCTTGGTAGGCCTGTGTCGGGTCATTATGACCCTGATAAACTGAAAAAAAATATGGAAGCTTTTCTTACTGTTATGATGGAGTATATCACTGTTGACGGTCATTTTACTAGGGCCCATACCTACCACTTTGTGTTGTTAAACCACTTCAGGTTTAAAAAGAAAGTGTCTTTTCTATATTATCTTCGTTGCTCTCTTTCTGATAGTTTGGATAAACACGGGAAGAATGCTAATGTCTTTGTTCTGCATAACGGTCTTATATTGCTCATCTATGAGAATTGAAAATCTATTATGGAAAATGATTCGTCGCATTGTCTTCTCTTCTCAGTTAAAGGGAAAAGGAAGCATGAGGGTTTCATTGGGGAGAGCTCTGTGCATGTCTCTTCTAAGGTGGGGAAAAAAATCAAACTTCATGAGAAGGATGATAATACCATTTCCCTCGAGAGCATAATGGAAACAGAGGATGATGGCGATGAAGATTATGTTCTGGAAAAGGACCTGGTTTTGGATATTGAAGAGGAGTACTATGAGGCCGAAAAAATTGAAGGGGATTTTGAACACGAGGACATCAAAGATTTCGGCGTGGACCAGGAGGAATAAGAGGTGGTTGGTGAGGAGATGGAGGAGATTGAGAAGACGGGCAAGGAGATGGAGGCCTCTCTTCAGGTGGTGTTGTCTGATGAGGATATTGACACAAGGAAATAATGTATGGAAGGCCCTCATGTGGAGACCTCCAAGGTTTTGCCTACCCCTTCTCTTAATACGTCTCTGGCCTAAGTTAGCTCTCTCTCTGTTTTAAATATGGTGGGGGAATTTTCTTCCTCTCCTTTGCTGAATAATCTCTGAGAAACTCAGCAAAATGCTCTCAACCCTCTGGTTGACTACGCAGACTCCCCCGAGCAGAACACCCCACCCTCTCTTGGGGGAACAGTTGTCCAGGGAGATAATATTAATGTGGAGAACAGGGATCCCCTGGATGTTTTCGATGAGTCCAAAATGAAGATGGCTAAGGCAAAGTCTAATATTGTCCACAAATTTGACCATTGGGTTTGTCAACAAATTAAGGCTTTGGTTATCAAGAATCAGGATTTGGACTATAATGTCAATTGCCTACAGGCATCTTCGGAGAAAGGGGCTGGTGATAACGAGAACAAGTTTCTCTCTAAGAATCTGGAGAATAACAATGTCATGTTGAAGAAGATTCTTCAGATCAGCTATGAGGGTATGCGGGCATCGGCGGAGAATCTTGATGCCCTGGTGACTATGTTGGATGGGAACGACCCCAAAAAAGCCACTATTAATGTTGATGATGATATTGATATTACTGTTGCCACTCCTTCAGGTCCAGGGAAAAGAACTCGGGCCAGTCTCAAAAAGAGGGATATGGATACTCTCAGGGATCTCAACGGCATTAAAGCTTTTGTTAAGAAAATGCATGACCTCGGGGATGAGGTGGCTAAAATCCTAAAGGATTTTGCCTAGTCTATTGTTTTGTTGTTGGGTGTTTTGCTGGCTAGGTTTCGGCTGGTTCTCTCTGCTGGGTGACTTCTGGTTTTCGCAGTCTATTTTGTTTTGTGGTCTTCATGTTTAATCTTCTGGTTTTTTGTTGTTAAGGGTTTCAGGTCCCTTCAAAACCCTTTTTTTCTTTAATCCAAAACATGCTCCATATGAACATAACAACTAGCTATAACATGTCAAACCTCCAAATGTGCATCAAGATTAAATGATGACATAATAGAAACTATCATAACATATTACATGTAAAGCATAAAACTACACCTCAACCAAGGACTCCTTGAGTCCTCAAAGATGTCAACATCTCCAACTGCTATGAAGATAACGATCTCCTACTAGTGAACCAGCAAATGTGAAAGACCCTTTTGCAGCAACAAGATCTAAGGCATCCTCCAACTATTTGCACACTAAAGAAGATCATCCACCATCCAATGGTGAATACACATCACTACCAACAACTCCCACTAAGCTACGAACAAAGTCACACATGACATCATGATAAAAGTCTCCTAAACAAAGATCCTTTACGTCTACACACACAACAAATATGTTAGTAACATGAAGTGAGACCAAGATATCTAGGCCAAGAAGATACAACCACCAATCAAGAATCAATCCTACAGCACCAACTCATCACTATCAAAAGCTCTCACTAAAAGTGTAGTCAATAAATAACCAAGCTATCATGACATCTTGATAAAACCACATGCTATAAGTCCCAACACCAACTATCCAAGTACCATAAACATCATCCACCCTCTCATCTCAAAAAAAACATACCAATGCACAAATGACCACAGAAAAGGCCAACTAAAAAATTTTGCATCAATACTAAACTTATCACATGGATATAGACAGTCCCCAACTAAGTCATCTATGCAATATGTAGGTAAAGATGACCTACAACATTACACAACTTATCGATCACATACACTGAAGCATGCAAACTCATCATCACATTACTAACCTACAAACTGAGGTATCAAAGAGAATAATCCTGTAGAAAAAAATGACTCAAACACCAAATCAACATCCATCTAATTTTTCAAACATGTCCACAATCAAGTATTATAGTCTAAGAACCAAAGAGTACTAAGGAGATAAGAGATAACCTCTTAACATCCAACCAAATCACCACAAATATGATTATGTTGTATCAATGCAAAACATGTACTTGCATATTCATGACACTATAATCATCACCAACATTATACTTTCTCTCAACTACCATCCACTTGAGATTCCAAGTCTCTAACCATGTCCTCAAACCAAACATTACCTATGTACCTGGCACCATCAAAGCCCAAACTCTGAAAAACAACTATAAACTTATACCAAGGAGCATCAAATCTTGTAATCATCTATAGCATCATAAATATCTCATAAAACCATACACTCCCTCAACGTTTGACAACTCATCTGGATGCACTCACACTCACAACCAAAATCATAAGCACCAAGAAGTGAACAAACAAGTACACAAATCTCAATCATCATCAAACTGATAACATAGAAGCTTTAAAGAAAATTATACTAAGCATGCTCTCCAATGCCTATTGCAATAAAAAATTCAACTATGTATTCAAAAGTTATTACCAAAACCATGTAAAAGAGAACAGTCGGCTTCCAGGCCCCCAAAACATGTTAAAACAACAAAATCATGCAACCAAACTTGTACCATCTTCAAGTGCTCAAAAAACTTTCCAATGAGTATAAGAAGTCTCAAATTTGATATCTCAGGTGAAAGTTATGCTCCATTGAAACAAAACACCCAATTAGGCTATTTGCAAGCAAACTATTATGCATGGTTTCCAAAAATTTATGCAATTTAACTAAATCCATAACTTTCATTTTTAAAAATAAAATAATGAGGTTGCCCCACACTCAAGCCCAATCCCAATTAGTGGCAATCTATTTAAATTTTGGATTTTCAATTAATAAAAAGAAAGCTTATTAAATAAGGCAGAATTAATTCAATAGCAAAAGGTTTTTATTTTAAAAATGAGTAGATAATTATAATTAATGGGGGTCACATGGGAGCCACCCCATAGGCGGCAATTTTAAGGGGCAGTGGGGGCCACCACAGGGAATTCAATACTTGCAACTTGCAAAGTATTGCAAAACCTTGTAGGCCCATGGGTGGGGTCTCTCTCTCTCTATATATGTATGTATGTATGTACATAAATATATATACACACATATATCTACACACACACACACACACATATATATACTTTGAAAAATCCCCCTACAATTTTATATATATTTTTATGTAATATCATCAAGCTACAATTATTTTTTAGCATTAATGACACATGGAAACAAAAATTCATGTTAATGAAGACAACTTTTACTAGAGAAAAGAGAACTAAAACCAACATAATGCCCCAAATTAGACCTTGAGTAGCATACAACCTTTAATTAATAATACTGAAGTTAGCACTTAGCTAAACCGTAGCTTGTGATCTTTGATATTTCGACATTTTTTAATATATTAGCAATAATAGAACAACAAACTGATCCATTCAAAATTTGCATCTCTGTAAAGGGTATTGTATTTAATATTAAGAATGACACTTCAACCCCTACATAACATAAGCACCAAGACAATATCTCTAATTAGCAAAGAATGGTTAAGCCATACATGCCTCTGTAGCCTCATTTCTAAGTATACTATGCATCTCTTGGGTGGTTTGTAATTAGGATTTTACTCTCATCATACTTATCCAACATGAGCTCAATACAATTAATTTACATTTTGTAGGGATTAATTAACTTTAACAAGACTAGAACAAAATTATTTTTTATTCGCTAAGTTTTCTGCAAATTAAAATTGATGGCCATATGGTCGTCTCTCTAAAAAAATTGTATCTTTTTCAACTAAGGCGAAAATAGATCAAATTTTATATCAGAATTCATCAGACAACCAACTTGGATTCAATGGTGAGGTTTTTTTTTTTCCTAGGATGACATTTCTAAAAAATCCCCAAAAATCCCCCATTTAAATGCATATCTAAGAAAGCCATTTGACCAAAAAAAATCAAACCCGGAATCTGCAAACAACCCATCATAACAGTAAACTCAAAACTCTCAGATCTACAATAAACAACCTGCAACACCCTCATAACTTGCCATGCATTTCATTCTTTCATGCATTATATAGATTCAACTACTAGGGTTATAACACCAAAACCATGGCTCTGATACCACTTGCAAGCAAATGTGTGCACCTACAATAAAAAATTCTACATAACCCATTTGATAGATCATTCATATAAGTACTCGGAATCTACATGCATGAGAATGGACAACATACCCACAAAATGTGATAAAATATACCTTGAAAAAACTTAGCCTCCATAAGCATCCATTATCCATGTATTATTTAGTAATGCAACATTACAATACATCCATGAAAGCCTTCAAAACCCCAACCATCACTGAGCACTTTATGTGAACGATCATGTAACCTCACATCCTATGTCATAATTCTACCATTTACAAAAGCTAACTTGGATAACCTCAACAACTACCCCTGTGGTTGTTTTTATAGAAACAAGCTTCCACAAAACCACCAAGTGCCATATGTTAAAAGCATGCACTACCTAACCCTTGACCCCATATTTAATATTGGGTACTTTATTAATTTACTATCTCTTATATTAAATAATTATAATAATATAATAATACAATATTACAATACAACGTCAACTGGCCCCAAACATATTCCAAATAAATTTCTACGTGTTGCATGTCCATGGTAGGTGCTCCTAAGTGCAACATATATAATAAATAAACTATTACAATCATACATATTATTATGCAAGGTGAGCAACACCTATTTTTTCAACAATTAGAGTAAATGCATTTCATTTCTAAATTTGATTATTGTTAATTTTGTGTTCTTGAAAACCAAAAACTTGCATTTGATAAGACTAACACTACATTGTAACCTTCAAAAATTACGAGCAAATACCCCTTGAACAAACAAACACATGACCCAACTAAACTACCACACATGACTGACCTAACTCATAAGGAACCTTGGAGTGATTCAGGTCACTTGTCGTTGGCAGGCTGCAATGCTAACACCTTAGGCAACACAAAAAGCATACATCGCATCGCTCATGCCAGATCAAGTACAAATCACACATGATAACTTATATCAAAGAAACATTAAGCAATGCATGGCACATGTGGCAATCAATCCATTTACATAAATGATCATATTGTTTTAGATAAAATGATATCTCTTTTGGGCTTTTCAAAATAGATGTAGAGAGGCATAGCTTTGGAATTGGAAAACTACTTGAAATCTCTTTTGGGCTTTTAGTGCTTCCGGTGGTTCTTTATGGCTTTTAGCACTTCGAATTTACAGTGGAAGGAAATGGAGAAAATTCAAAAACGCTTGATTACAAACAAGTTCAAAATCAAAAGTTCAGTCCCACATGATATCATGTTGAGTGAGGTGGGGGCTGCTCCTATTGAAGCAATTGTTATGGTACAACTTATAAGATATTTATAAAAAATAGAACAAATGGATGAGGGCAAGTGGCCTAAGGTTGTCTTTAGTGACATTTTGTGCAAAAAAAAGAAGACTTGGATGCGGCAAAACAGCAAATGGTTTAATAAAAGGGACATCTACTTTAACTCGTGCCCCACAAATAGTAAAGAGAAAGACTTTTGTTATGAATAAATTCCACAAGCGCCCTTGCGATAAAAGTTAATGAGAAAGAAAGAGTATTATATTGCTGAGTTTAATCCCACTTGTAACCATCGTCAAAAAACATACATAGGGGTCAATATTTCTTGGAGAGCCAAAAGTCTTATTGCTCAGTTAAGGACCCCCACTCATCAACTTTGTTGTGAAATCGGGCAGTGGAAAAGACCAAAAGAGGCTTGGGAAGAAAGTGCGTATTTTCTGCTCTTCTGAAATAGTAAAAATTGAAGCATTTCGCTTTAGAATGTGATGTCTTAAAGGGCAGCAAGTTCAATTATGCTACTATATTGACAGCTAACTCCTAGGTCGGTTTATTCAACGAGGGGACTGTTGAGTCGCTGGGGGCACTCATCAAACTGCATAAGAAAAGGACCGAAATGCAAAAAGCAATGAGTGAAGCGGCTTGTCCCATAGGCTATATTTAGTCTCGTGGACGTTAATAATAATTTCTTTCTTTCTTTCTTTCTATGCACCGCAACGCATAGTCAAAAATACAATGCCAGTACATAATCTCATAAAAACACCTCGATGATCATATAAACAGTTCTACAAACCTCTTCGGAAAGCTCAGTGCAATGGATCACACCACACAAATACTCTTTGGAACACAACACAAATCACAAAATAGATTGATAAGACATTCAATTCAGCATTTCTCATTAATCAAAAAGTGCACACAGCAAATACAGGTGGGCATTACAGAGGGTCTCCTACCATCCTTAATAAAGATAATAGTTTCTCTTATTGTTACAATCCCCTTTGCCTTAGATGCTACATTGTCCCCTTCCATTTTGTGTACCCTTCGTTAACAGATCCCCAAGCAGCACAAATTTCAGCAGCGTGATCACCCTCATTTTTCTTCACATTGGGATGAAAATTTAAAAAATTGATAAAAACCCACAAACAGGGTAATGATTGACCAGCTAGGGTTGTGAGCTTTAAAAAACACTATAGATAATATTCAAAGTACTGCAACTTCACAATTAATGTTCATGGGCTAGCATAATTCTATTTAGGCCTCAAGATGATTGATTGAGACCCCAAGTTGACAGAAAACTCCCACTACTCTTCAGAGATAACCACTCTATGGCTTCGAGTTGCCTTTGAAAGCCCCATCAAAATTCAACTAAATTTCTCAGACATTAATATTTAGCATCCATTGAAATTCTACAGGAGATTTGGCTCAACCCATACTATTTTCTTGGGTCTAATAGGCCAAAGATTGTTTTCCTGTGCAGAAAAGAAGCTTCAATAAACTAGTTTGAGGAGACACTTGAGCAGAAGCACAATAAGATGGAAATCAAATTTTAAGTCATCCTGAATTTTGCTTGCAGGTAATCAGAACATAAACATCAAATTTTGGCTTACCTAAAACTTTGCTTGCCGGTAATCATTACATGGTCATCAAATTTTAAGCCTCCCTAAATTTTGCTTGCAGGCTATCATAACTTCCAAGTTGCACTATATGTTAACAAAAATCATCTTGATCCTTGTAATAAGCAATTCATATCCTCCAATAATTTAAATTTACGAAAATGACTCCATTTTTCCCAATGATCGATCCTCAATATGAGGATGATATATGGTTGCCAATATTTGCACTATTTTTGAGGAAATCAAAGCAAATCGATGCCCATAGACTTGAATCAACATGCTGTAAGGAGTTATAACTCTTCTTCATATCAAGATAAAAACAATATACCAAACCAACCATAGAGAACATTCCTCTCATCAGTAGCTATTTTTTAATATAAGATCTCTGTTGAAGTCCCAAGAACCCCAAACAACAGTAATTAACTGTATCAAGATACAAACCTTAGACACTTTTAGCATCCACAATGAAATTTTATGTATCTGATAAACAATCCTAGATATCTTTGTACATCTAGTTTACAACACATAATAACTTCATAATTGCTTAAAACATCTAATCACTTTTGTCCATAAAGTGAAACATCCTGTCATTTGTGAATTTTATCACTTGACAATCGAGCTAACTACAAGACATAATCATTCTACACTTGGAATGGTTTAAATGTGTATGATCATTCTACCACAGAGCACTCCTGGGTTGAACTGGAGTAGATTTTCAACAACACTTAAATGAGTACCAGTTAAAAGTTACATCACTGAACATACCCAGTCACCTGATATCATTGTTTTATATGCAGATGCTTCCAATCTGGCTTCATACGCGTAATCCAGACTTTTGAATAAGAAAGCCATGTTTTTACGACTTGCGTCCACTGGACCTCAATTTGGGTAAATGTCCCACCTCTGGGAACTTTTGGCCTATCGGAAGACCTGTTAGACAGTCCATTATATTAATATAGTCCATTATTTGTTCCATGGCATTTTCATTATGCTTTTAATAACTCCCCGTAAAATATAGTAAATAAATCAAAACATAGATCAAAGACCTTAAATTAAAAAGTGCAGTTCATTGACATACATAAATATCAAGAAAAACGCAATATACAAACTTCAGATAGCCCCAACCATGACACACAAACACTGCATCCACAAAAACTATTACTTTGCAATGCTTTGATTTAGTCCCAAAAAACACAAAATAGTACAGATTAAAAGAATTGCGAAATTTGAAAATAAATGCATGTAATTCTTAAACAAACTAGAATGTCAATATTTTATTAAACCTATATTACTAGAAATCAGAAACAAGGGTTTCAAGGTTTTTGAGAAAAAGAATTCAGGGTGGGTTCTTATACATTGCATGAATATTTAAATTTAAATATCACTGTATCACAAAAAAATTAAAATTTAAAATAGTTCAACTTTATTATTACTAATTTACTAGCATACTTATTTAGAAAAATCTATGTAAAAGATACAAAGGAATATCATTATGAAGACACCCATTTTTATTTACATATACTGCACCTTTGAACACTAACACTAACTGTAACCCGAACCTTTTATGAACTTAAATCGTATATAATTCTAACCCTAATTAGACCCTAACTTTAATTGAAATCTAATATTATTCTCTTATCTTAACCATACCATAAAACCTTAAAAACCTTATCATATTTTCTAGCTTATTTTAATTAACAAAAAATAATCAATGTCTTTATCTTGAATAAAATCTTATTTTAATATTCAATCATCCTATTATCTAAATTTCATCTTGCTTTTAAAATCTAAAACAATATTTAAAATTTCTATAGAAATCGTAGCTTATTCTCTAATCCTAACCATAAGCTAAATAAAAAAATTTAAAAACTTATCTTATTCTCTAAATTATTTTAATTAATTCAAATATTCAATATCGTTAATCTTAAATAAAATCTTATTTTTATATTTATTATCCTATTATAAAGTCTATCTTGCTTTTAAATTTTTAAATATTATCTGTTGCTTTTTATTTTATGAACACAGATGCGTGACTTCCTATATGTGAGTGGTACATGCCTTCAGCAATTACCACTGATAATAACTTCATATTCAGCCATTATGGACATAGTGCATTTGTTGAGAGAGTTGAACGTTTTGTTGGTCACCAAGCTTAAAAACACTCCTGAGCTAGGACCACTCACAGGCCTTGTGCGCCTGCTTGTCATCTGTGTTCGCAGATTTGGGCCTTGAAGTGCATGCTATGCATGCCAACCGACCAGGCCCTGTCAGTGCCTCAGGTTTGGGTGAGGACCCCTTTTAAATTACTTCTTAAATTATCAAAAAATAGTAATTTATTAACTTCATTTTCAAATTCATTGTGTGAGAGTTGATAAACGACAAACAATGTTCATACTTCACCACAAGACATCATCAAGTTGACACATATATTATATTTTATACAGGATCTATGTACACCCCCTAGGAGACTGATTTAATAGAAATCTGTCTCAATTGGGAGCTCATGGTGCCAGATGAAAACATAAAATTATTGTTGACAGATGTTAAATTGGTTAGTGGACAATGGACATTATCAGTTCATTATTTTTGCTAACTTGGATGGCCATTTGTTACAGTGGCGCAGGAGCACCCCCAGACAGACTGGCAATCAATATTGTTGGTTTGATTTGTTCAGTTCTGATTTGTTTTGGTTTTTGGTTTCTCTCTTTCCGCTTTGCAGAGTTTCACTCCAGCTCATAGTACTGACGCTAGCATGCCCAAAGCTGCAATAACACATGATCAACCAATTCCATGTAGCAGATTTTCAATAATGATGGTTATTTATAAGCTTATGCAGTAGGCTATGATTTTTAATAATGATGGTTATATATAAGCTTATGCAGTAGGCTATGATTGAAGTAAGGGTGCAGAAAATCATAGTCTAGCTACTGCTAAACATCATATTCTTCTACATGTAGCACCGATATTAAATGAAAAACCCAGAATCATAACTGATGGAAGTGAAGTGAAAGATCGCAAGGGTACGCAAGAAATGGATCGACTGGTAGACATGTATGTGAAATGTAAAAGCATAGACAGGGCATGTGAACTGTTTGACAGAATGCCTCCAAGAAATGTTGTCTTGTGGACAGCAATGATTGCCGGATATGCACAAAACGGATTTGTCGAAAGAGCTTTAGACACTTTCAAGCAAATGAAATTGGCAGGTGTAAAGCCAAATTCCGCAACCTTTGCCAGCATCCAAAAGCCATCATCGATTGGAAAACGGCCTAGAAGAAGGGAAGACAGAAAATACCCAAGGGCATTACTTTTCACAGGGCTTTTTCCTCGGACTGCAAAAAAGAAGGCCGCGGGGGAGACAAGAGAAGGAGACGGAGTTGGGGTGTGAAGGAGAGAAGACCACAGGGAGGGGAGGGGTGGTTGGAAACGTTGCCTTTTGAGGAGTGTCTAGTAAGAAGTGCAAGGGACAATGAAACTCTATGCTGCATAGAGGAGTCCAAAAAGGCCACAGGAGGGATGGGGGTGGATTGCACTCCAAGCCAGTGCACTTTGAGTGGGGTGTATAGTGGAACGAGTGTGAGGATTATTAGAACAGGAGAGTAGACAAATAAAAAGACAGCTATCACATGGATAGAGAGGGATGGTTTGTTCAAAACAGAGGAGAAAGACTTCCGTCAAAGAATAGGAAGAATGCCTACTGGTTGTATACAGTATTGTCTGAGCAGATTACCGAATTAATAAGTTGTTGTTGAACCCTCTGTAATAGTATGTGCAGATGAGAATTTCATAAATGTTTGACATGAATTTTTATTGCTGTTATTAGAATTGTCTGGTAATGCATGGTGAAATAGCTCTGAATCATACAGGCCAGAAACTTTCTCGAGAAAAGAGTTCAGAACTCTGCAGCTCCAGACAATTTTGTTTCTGGTAACATAGAATAAATCCAACTACAGCATCAACAGAGCAAATTATCAAACAAAAAGTGACCAGTAGTGAAAATAAATAGCGAAAACAAAAGACAAGTACCACAAATAATCTGATAGCATTAACACAATTCACATAAACAAATGGAAACACAATTGACCCAACACATGGCCTTTTTTCAATGTATTTGTGTACTCATTAATAGAGCCCTGATAAACATGTCATACAAAACTTACCAATGTATGCTTATTCCTTCACATTTACCAAAAGACACTCTTTTCATCCTAACATCCCAGCGAGTAGTGACTTTAACTAACTTTATACTTGACCTAAATCATGACAGTCTGAAAGGGTAAGAAATGGTGTAACAATCTTTTCTGCAGTCAGAAGTATGTTTTAATAATAATATATTTAAGGAGACAGAATGCAGCTGGAATTACACAAGAATTTTCAAAAGTGCAGATAGAAAATGAAGTGTCCAGACCATACCTTCTCCTGAATGGTGGAAGTTTGCCATGCTTTCTTGAAGAAAGTTTCTCCCCTTCCTTCACAGGTGAATTATGTCTTACAAAACAAAGCTGTGTCCATCGCAACAAAAAGAACAAGATTGGATCCACCCCATAACAACTGAAGCTTACAAATTTAAAAAGATAGTTCCTATCTAAGAAACCAAGTTTCTATCGAAGAAATCATTTACTGAAAAAAATGTCTTACAAAACAAAACTGTGTCCATCGCAACAAAAAGAACAAGATTAGATCCACACCATAACAACTGAAGCTTACAAATTTAAAAAGATAGTTTCTATCTAAGAAACCAAGTTTCTATCGAAGAAATCATTTACTGAAGAAAATGCATCCTTAAGAAGACACAGTGTCTCCAGATAATTTCATCAGATTTAACAAATGCCAAATTATTGTTAGTATCTTTCTAAGTGTGGGATTTCATCATACCAAGGTAACAATGAAATTGAAAGAATTGTCAGAGAAAGAAGATTGTGTACTTTTCAGTTTTCCTGCTTCAGCTTATTATATCGGGGTAAAATACTTGAAAATGGTAAATACTAAAAGTATCATTTAAATATTCAAGAATCAAAACATTGGAAAATGAAGCATGAGAGTTGCTTCTATAGAGCTAGATTACAGTCTCAGCATAAATATTTCAATTTAAGAGGCTATCCCATCTGAAGATCCCCTCTTCCAGAGATAGGAGTTTAAGCCTTAAAGGAAATACAAAGGCTGCCACCTAGCAATGTGCTGGCGGATAAACATAAAAGTAAGGCAAGAAAGATGATTGAGTTCTAACCCAAGGAAAGGCATGTTGACTATTGTGATACTTGGGATCCAAAAGTGTTTTGTCCTATATGCATTATTGTCATGTTAGTTAATAGTTTAATGTGGACAGGTAGTACATTTGTTGGGTAGGTAACGTGGTTGTATAGGTAAGGGGAAATAATGTGATGCAGGAGTATCTTGAAAATTTGATCGATAAGCATCAACCAAAAGAAAATATTTGTTTCTATTTTATTTGTTGTCTAAAGAAATTTAAAAATTCAAATATAGATCAATTTCCCTCTCAAATTGATGCCCTAGACATGCAGAGGATTCCATTCCACTTGCCACGTGTTGTGACCTAATCACACATCACCCATCCAAGATGGGACCCCTTGCTTTTTTTGGTTTTCTTGGCCTTTTTGGGTTGCGTTGTCTCGGTAGATCTTGTGTCAGTCTCCTAGTTTCTCTTAGTTTTTCAACTGAGAAATGACAGATTTGGTTATGTCTAAAAAGAATTCCATCTATGCGCCCAAAGTGGAAAAGGTGTTGGAAAGAGGCTAAAAGCATTAAGAGTGTGCCTCCAAGAATGTTGAAAGACAAAGTCATGAAGAAGTTGATAAATTGCAAAATCTGCTTCAAAGATCAAGGTTTCTATCATGTATCAAGGAATCTAGTACACAGCAGTGAACATGAAATCCATGGGGTTAAGGGCTTCATTCAGAGGCACTGGATTATTCCTCGAATTGTATGAGGGTGTTTTAAACTTAAGTATGCAGAGAATTCCTAAGCCAAGCCTAACTTGTGTCCATGAGCAAATATCAAAATTTTCATCAAGTGCTAAGAATTCCATTACCTTGTCCGAATGACGCCCACGAATATTGAAAATCTGCCAGAGGCTCAACCATGAAAATCGTAGAGAAGCTCAGAGACTACAAGGTCCATACTCTGTCAATCGGTCAATTGGAAATGAAGCATTCACGGGCCCGCGGTTTCAAAACAATCAGCAAATGGAGATTCTGAGTAGCACTGTGATAGCGTAAAAACCAAGGAATGTGCAGTTCACAAAAGTCCATCACCACGATACTGGATGTTCCACCATCAGTCTTTAAAAAATGAAGGAACCTTTGCTGGAATCAGCAACCAAACATGGGCTTTGTGGACCAAGAATTTCTCGCAATGGACAAAACCCATCTGAACATTCCCATTCAGCGCAGGTACCATGTTCTGGTGGAAACATTTCAATGAGGAAATCTATTGTTTACTCCCAACTGCGCGGAGTGCTACTTACTCACACTACTGGAACCGTTCCCAACTCAAAATATTCACCGGAGAATCCATGGTACACGCAGAGCGTTTCAATGAAGCCACGACAAGGTTAAGGAATCTTTCTCATAGTAAAAGGAAAATCCTACATGGCATCCGCCAATGTGTGCTTAGCACAAATCGCAGAGAATGGGTAAACATCGAAAGGAAAGGGCCCGTGGAAGAAACCTGGCAGCAAGCATCGAAGTGCCCAAGGAATACATTAAAGAGTTGAAATAAAAAAAAATCCACCTCCCTTTCAAGGGCGTTAATGCTAAATCAATGTGGTAAAGGAAATTTCGAAGGTAGGTTTTGAAGAGAGAGTCCATCATCGATGCCAGAACACCCGAGTGCTTTCACCTCATCGCGTAAGGATAAAGGAAAGAATGGTTTGCGGCCACCGATAACGGAGGTATGGAATTTGTCATAGACATTGAGTCTCGACTAAGCAAACTCTCCCGTGCCTCCAAAATATGCTATGGGAAGTTAAGAAAATTGCAGAATGAAATCAATCTGCCGGTGCCCCCTAAACCGTGCTCTGAGCGTAAAATAACCATAGAGAGGGAATGTGCAATCCACGGACACTTCAAAGTGACCCAGTGCGAAGACAACAAAGTTAAGGAACGATTCCAAATCCCCCATACCAGCAGAAGCATATCACTTCTACTCAGCGAAAGGTTGAGAAAGAACTCCATGAAGGCTCTCCCAATGCGGTTTCACTGTCGTAAAGGAAAGACAGAGGAATATCATCCACCATCGAAGCACAAAATTAACTTGCTAGAGGAATATGTTTAAAAAAAAAAATCCCCGTGAATGTCTATCCACACTCAGGGCGTTGTTTCAAGGAAATCAAGGGATTTTGGAAAGAATTTGTGAAGGCCCTCCATCTGCGTTCCCAAAACAAATTTTGATAGCTGTGGAACCCAATCAAAGGAGCTTCAAAAGAGTAAGAGTCTGCTAAACATCCACCATAGAGGCAAAATATCCATGAGCGCATACTGCAGTGAACAAAGAAAATTTCAAATTTAAAAGTCGGGAACTCCCCTTTTAAACGCACCCCCAGAGCAAATATTACAAAGTCAGGGAATATGATGAAGAGGTTTGCGAGAAAAATGAATCCACAGCAAGAGCTAAATCGCGCCCAAGCACAAAATACGCATAGTAAAGGAATAGTTTGAAAGAGAAGAAAATTTGGCCCCTGATCCCAATCACGCCCAAGCGCGTTTCAAGCTTAGTCAAGAAACCTTTCAAGGACGGAAATAATCCACAACAAGGCCATAATCGTGCCCGAGCACGATTCATCGCGGTCAATGGAGGTTTGCAAAGTTTTAAAAATCCTTCATTGATGTTAAAACGCACCCGAGCACATTTTTTAGTTAACCAAGGAAAAATGTAAATGGGGAAAATTCCATCGCTTTGCCTAAACCGTGCTCTGGCACGTTTCACATGGGGTCAAAGAATTTTGAGAAATCCACCATAAAGGGAGAAATGCGCTCATAGCATCTTTTTCTAAAAGTCGAGGAAAGACATGGTTTGAATTAATTTCGTCACCAAGATTTATATGCGCTTGGAGTGTTAAAGTAACATGGGTGTAGAAAATATTGGAAATTAAAATCCACAACCAAAGTGAATGTGCACTCATAGGTTGGGGGGTGAATTTTTTTCCTCAAATATAAATGTCATCTGAAGTGCCATCAATTCCCTCAAAAGTGGAGTATGACGAACTTTTTACCAAAATTTGAATCAAAATGACAAAAAATAAGACCAAAAATAAATTAAGAATCCAAGTCGGAGTTGAAATTTGAAAATAAATGGATTTTTGAGATTTAAATGGAAATTAATTAAAAAAGTCTTGAAAAATTAAAAAACGACAAAAGGGGATAAAATCCAAGTTGGAGTTAAAATGGGAAAATAAAACGATTTTTTGGATTTGAAGTCTAAAATTAATTAAATATTGAATTTCATTTAATATTTATTGATAAAGTTTGGAAATTCGAGAAAAGCATAAATCCCTAAGGAAAGAGAAAGTTCTATCTTGGAAAAAGTGGAGAGATTTTGATAAATTTCCAAATTTCTCCTTCATGGATAAAATTGGTTTGCTTTTAACATTTTCTTGCATGTTCTTGTGTTCTTTTTTCTTTGTCTTGCACGAAGGTGGAAATGGCGGAACCCAGAGGAACAAGTGTGACGAAGAAGCAGCTAATAAAGAATGAACAAAGAGGGTTTTAAATCGATCAGATTTCCACAATCCATTGAATTTAGAGTTGAATTTCTGGCTTAGATTGTGTATGTTTTTTAGCATCAACGTTTCGGATCACACTCCGTGATCCATCATCAGGATATAACAGCAAA
>MU221972.1:391009-404914 GCA_018584345.1 Thuja plicata | reverse complement strand
TTTATATATATATATATATATATATATATATATATATATATATATTTATTTATTTATTTATTTATTTATTTTTAAATTCTTGTACAGACGAACCCAAAACGAATCGAACCAGCCCAAAAAAAATTGGAGGAATCTCAAACCCGCATCCGAACCGGCAACTTAGGTCCAAACCAATACTCCAATCACTATAGCACATAGGGAATCACATCTAAAAACTCTCACAAGTTCAGATCACTTAAATGATGATAAATCACTTAAGAAGGGACACTGAAACTCTCTGTAAACTCCCTCTCACAAGTAGCAATGCACTCCATACACAGATCTGGAAGATTTCAGTCAATGTCTTAGATACCTTGTTAGATTTTCAGACCAAGATAAGTAGATTTTACACTCATAAAATTAACCCTAAGTGTAAATTAAAATTCAATCAAAACAAAAAACATGAGTAAGATAAGATGCAAACGCACACTACTGGGAATTAAACAGTGAACATTCAGAACTCTTTTATCTATTAAACTGAAACAAATTACAATACACTCAAGTGTTCTCTTCTATCATTTTCGCTCTACACTGAGTTATGTGTCTTAGATCTTTTTCACAGAATAAGAGAAGCTTTTGTGCTTTACAAAGTTACAAACACCCATCTCGATGGGGTGCCAAGTTTAGTTAAAAAAAACTGTCCTGGAAAAACTAAACAAAATGCGAAAAAGCAAGAGACAGAAAGTGCCTAGTTCTAGAAATAAAAACAGCAGCTAATCTCTAGAATCAATCTAAGTAGAAAAAAAAAAAGTGTTTTCATGCTAAATAGAAGAGAAGGCCTCCACTCAACTAAGGATAGAACAAAAAAAGCTACTGGTTTTTGCACCCTATTGAAGGAGAACAATAGCCAAGCAACACATTCAGAAAACTAACATCATGGATGCATGTAAGACTTGTGGGTACAAGACAATGGTCATAGCTGTTGGGCAATGACATAGCTTGCTCATATTGTATGTAGTATGAATGGTCACAGGCATGTTGTGATGGACTTCAACTTGATTGTATTAGATAGCGTCAGAAAGAAGGCGCTGGACGTACACGACTGATGGTTGTTGCTCACAATATAATGTGAAGCAAAAAGCAAGAAAACGAGATGATGGGTACAAGTGTTGGCACAAAGTGATCAGTACCAAGAGATGACATCAAGTTTAAAAAGTATCAGGGTGAGTCAGATTTAAGATGCT
Source organism: Thuja plicata (assembly GCA_018584345.1). NCBI lineage: Eukaryota > Viridiplantae > Streptophyta > Pinopsida > Cupressales > Cupressaceae > Thuja > Thuja plicata. The sequence continues at coordinate 403,691 of MU221972.1, read as the reverse complement.
CCAGATTTTTGGACTTTCCCCTTTTGGATCATGAGGCGGGGGGGAGGGGGGCTTGTTTGCTTTTGTGATCCTTGTGATCCAAAACTGTTTTGTTCTATGTATTAATATTAAGTGTGAGTAATAGTTTAAAACTTTAATGTGTTTGGGTAGTTAGTTTGTTGGGTAGGTAAGTTGGTTGTACAGGAAAAGGAAAAGAAATGGCTTTGCCAATACATTGAAATGTAATCAATCATCTTGTTAAGTTAATTTAAATGCTAATAATGTTATGCACTCATGGTGTAAAATCAATTTCATATGCCATTAGATCAAACAAGGCAAAGGAAGTATTCAGATAGTCTACAAAAAAATAGATTAGCAAGTAACTCATCTTTGAAAAGCACAACTCAATTCCACGAGTATATCTTGAAGTTTGACAAGAACAACTTAAGATAATTGACTAGGAAGGTTGAACCCAAACCCTATCAAGCAGTAACTTTATTGAAAATAACTATATGTTTATGTAGTTATGCCAACTTTGAACTTAAGACCCAGACAGCTTCATCCTTCAGGGGGTACCAATCTAATCAGATTCTGACATTTTATAGGCAACCATCGTACAATCTGTTTTCACATAATTCTACCTCAGTACCTAAAGAATAGACAGAGAAAAATAAAGCATAACAAAAAACGATACAATGAGAAATAGCCGTTATTCGTTAGATAATATTGTTTGGTGTTACATTTTCATTGACTGTGAGGGTTTGGCGTTCAAAAGCACTGCATATGTTTCTGTTGCAAACAGAAAGGATAAAATCCAGCTACAACATCAATACTAATTCAGAAACATCACAACCTCGATATCACTGTTTATCAAACAAGCAAATAAAGATGTCCATAACATGAACAATCAACTTCCCCAAAACAAAATTCTCCATCCCAAATGTGAAGAGCAAGCATTAATTCTCTCTCCAATCACCAAAAGTGAATACCAAATTTGTCTATTGATTCAGAACAAATATGGGCACTACATCCCATATGAGTAAAAAAAATCCCATTGTGCTTGGTCCCTGACTAAAGTGTTACTTGTATGACATGGGCTTGAACACAGGTATTTCCAAGCCCACTAGTGCTTTGTATGATTAAACTGAGTCAACGTAGCATCATTTATTAATATTTTATATTTCCTTAAGGTTCAGGCTCTCTAGCACATGACGGGGTGTTTAATATCCCTTTCTGTAACACCCTGTTTGCAAAAAATTGAATCTCATAGGGGGATTTTCCTTGTTGACATATTAATTCTTTAAAATCGTGTCATTTAATTTCTAATGAAATTTCAAACCTGTATGGGAGGGAGTTTCCACTCAGACACTTACTATTACTATGTTGTCATCACTTACTCTGATATGATTGAAATATCGTCCACTATTGACATTCAGATAGAGTTCCTGGCTTACAAGATGGAAATGGAACTCTAGCAATTGCTCCAGCCAATCACTTACTAGTGTGCTGACCAAGTACTACAAATTAGTTCCCATCCATGCATTTACAGGGCACAAGAATATGCTGCATGAGGGGTCAAAACGGCCATCTAAGGCTAACTCTTCTTCACATCCATCTTAGCACATATCCAGGGTCCAGAATAGAACCCAAAGCCAACCCTCATCACCTAGAAGATCTCCATGCAATACATAGTGTTACCCACAAGTACATGGTGACTTGTATCCAACAATAGCCCTTGCAATATACAAGTTTGGGAGTTGCTCGGTTAGGATACACACAGTAGAGTAAAATGTACACCACCTTCCATGGGCAGTTAAATAAATTAATTCCTGTAGAATCTTCATAGGCCATGTGCCACAACCATTTCCTATTATTGCATATATTGGCTAAATCCACATAGGGGAGTTCACACCATCTTTTGCTGCTCTCTCTATCCACTTATTAGCAGCTTCCTTGAATGTGTATTGCTGGAGTTACCCTGCACTGGAAAGTCTTTTGTGGTAGTTTTAGTTTATTTTATTCTTATCAAGTAGACATAATTGGTTGGTCGTGAATCTTAATATTTTTTGCTTGAGGGGTGTACTATAACAGCTCCAGCTTTCATTTTGTATCAAATAGTTTGTTTCTTCCTTCGATGTGTGATAGTAAGAGCCTTTTACCATTAAATTTTTTGAGCACAATGGATGCCATAGATAGGCATATAACCAATTCAAAGAGAAGACCACATGAAATGACTACTTTTGTATATCACTGTTGGTCACCTGCATACTGGCAATCTCGCCACCAGATAGATATCTTAGCAATGAATATTGATTCCTTATTTGTTTTAATTTTTAACACTTCAGACTCTAACAATAGTCACACAATTACATTGCAGTGGATTCAAGCTGGCAATGTCTCCCTTTCGGTTTTCAGCTGGAAAAGGATTCCAGCTGTTCCTTTTATATTCCAATCCATTGGATTCCAACTTAAGCCCCTAACAAATAGAAAAATGGAGACTGAGGTTTGAATTGTGTAAATGGCAATTCACAAATGAAAATAAAATGGAAAACGAAATGAAGATTGCCGTTCCCTGTCTACTCCTATATAACAGACTGCCAAATCCTCCTTGTCCATTACTTCAGGATTTTCAGCAACGCATTGAGCGGCATTTTGAACATCTCTTGTATTTATTTAAAACATGGTACTTTCTATTGAAAAATTACTATAGCTATCACATAAAGCCACCCATTGTCCTCCGTTTTGAACCATGCACAATTAAAAAGGGCAAACGCTCTTGTGAGTACAAAGAGATTGGGCGCTTGCCATTTACAAGGCAGGTTAATTTCTCATGCGATTGGAAGTAATCTCTGAGTGACTCGCCCTGCTGGAAAAGTTCAAACACTCATATAAGTGGGTTAGCATTTGAACCTAGAGCCTCACTGGCACATGAAATAGTTAATTGTGGTAGTAGAAATTTCCTCTATGCACTACATAATTTACGTGCCTAATCTGCTCTTTGTAGTTGAGAACTTAGATTGAACACATCGAAAGACTCTAACTCCAGACATGCAATCAGCCATAATTCTTCAATTTCATGAAAGTTGTAAAACCGTAGAAACCAACTCAAAATAAAGGTTACAACAGGTAAAACCCATATAAATCTTTGAAACAAAAAGGGCAACTAGAGCATACCTGGTCACTATCTTTGATGCCAAGACTGCTCAACAAGATGCTGTCATCAACGAGTTTATGAGACTGGTATGTCAAGCAAAAGTTCCCCCACACAATACCCCTAAGACAATAAGAACCGAAAATATATAATCAAACTCAATCTGAAGAGAGAACATTCCTTTAAAAGTTAAAACGTAAAGACCCAGAACCAATTGCTTTCAGAAAACAAACACCCAGAAGAATTTAACTCGCAAAAAACAAACACCCAAGAGTATTTCCTTCAAGCCAAAAATTCAATCTAGTTTGATGAATGTAAAAAGTGATGTACCAGGGAATCTTGCCTTGTTCTTCATTTTGAGATACACCAAACTCCGTCTGAACAGCATTCTTCAATTCATGAACAGAAGCTCTGCTTCTAACTCTTACATCTACAAAATTTGTTTTGAAAAAAGAATCATATCATAAACAAACTTCAACAAGACTATCACTGACACGGCCCATGATGATGGATGGATTTCTTTGAAACTTTGATTACATGTTAAAAAAACTTCACTTACCAAACGATGTACTGTCCAACTTGAGAATGGAGAGCTGAATTGAACCAGTGGATAAATCATTTTCAGATAGAAGGGGTGATTTATCATCCCCACTCTGTGGTACGAGCATTATTTCCTCCCTTGATTTCATATTTTGCAGCAGAGAACCCAAGAAACAAGAATTGCCCTGCTTAATAAGATTATCATGGATCTTAATTTCAAAACTTCGACATACTCATGACACGTGTGTTAAAAATTCAAAAGAACTGCACTCATGGTACTAGATGCTTTGCTGTACCAGAGAGGGGAATTTTTTGCTTTAATGTTTTGGATTTTCACACCCACTTTAGCTTTTCTTGCTAGATTTGTTTAGTACTGGACAAAATAAAAGCGTCCATCGGGTGGAGTGCGGATCAATAAAAGTGTCATTATGTCTATATCATAGATGCTTTAAGCTGTATTATAATGTTACGAAGAAAATTGATTGAACTCCATGATGGTGATAGAGTGGAAGTTTGACATAAAGAAACCAGGGTGAAAAAAAAATTAAAAAACAATGTATGTATGGAAGTTCTATATATACCATTAGAATTATGATTGCTTAATTGGAGTTATTATTATTATTATTATTCGATTATGAAAACAAATTTGTTTCTAGATAGGATTTGGATGATGTATAATGAGTTATAAATGATTAAAATTTAAAATATTTTGAATTTCAAAAATTATCACGAAAAGGTTTAAATTATAAAATATAAAAATATGATTGTTATAAGAATTTTGTTAATATTTTTTTAAGATAGTATTCAAATAATGCATAATAATGTATAAATTATAGAAATTTAAAATATTTTTAGTTAAAAAAAATTAAGAAAATGTTTTGTAGTTATGATAATGATGAAGACGTGGTATCTTTTATTTGAAATTCACATGCACTACTTATTAAAGTAGATAGATGATATAATTTTTCTAAATTTTTGTAATTGTAATGATGAAATTTGTACACTTGTGTTATTTTCTTTAGTTTTTTACTCATTTTGATGTAATGCTTTAATATAATTATGGATCAATAAATGGTGTACTTTTATGTAAAGTTGAGCTCTCTCTTCAATTATGTGTACATTCTCATTTATACATCCTTTCGTATATTCAATCGTATCTTATACATATACATGTCTCATTGTGTGTGTGTGATCTTGGTTTAATACCACATCACATTTACTTGGCCTCCAAAATTTAAACTTCAAATTCAGAATGTGTTGATTTTTATTTATTCGACTACTTGTTACGAGTTAACTTGGTAATTGTTTGAACTATTAATTATTGTCTTGGTATTTAAAGGTATTCAACATGTAATATTCACATATAATTCCTTTCCAAAATTCTTGAGGATTAAAGAGAAGAAACCTTCTAGGAACACTTCACTATAGAGTACTTGATGCAAGAGCATCCTTGGGTCGTTGGCAATCTTGCATCACCCAAAAATATTTCCCTTTCAGTTTGTTCTTAGTTTTGTTTATGTCAGTAATTTAGTGTTTCTTGTTGAGTACCTTGGTTTTGGATCATTTGCTACTGCGAACCTAAGGGTTTGTTCTTAACATCTTGTTGCACCTATGTCTAGGTTTGCACCTCAATTGGATACCTCGATTGGAGATATTAAAGATTCTTGGTCAAATCTGTGTGTTCTTCATGTTCTAACAGCCAGCTAGAGTTTTTCGATCATGCGAAGCATTTCCCGATCGGCGGAGCTTGGTGACTCATATCCCGATGTTTGTGGATCTTTGGTCGACATCTCTCTTGGATCGTGTGTCAATTCTATATCTTGGCATTGAGATTTTTATGATTTGAGTCCTAAGGTCTATATGTGGTGTATTACGTTTTCTCCTTCTTGGAAAATGTAATTGATTTGGCTAACATATGAGTTGCAAAGGCTCTATATATTGAGGCTCTTGATCTTTTTTTGGTAATTCTGATAGAGGTAGTTCTCTGGAGATAACCTTGGATGGTTAGCATTAGGGTTAGGGTACAGATTTATGTTGTAATCAGGCATGTATGTCAAAAGTTTGTAAGTTGCATGTTGTAGGCCAATATGATGTGAATATTTGATTCTATGATATGTGAAGATCTGTTATAGCATGTTGATTGTCTATTCTTGTTTCTAAGTTGGTATTTTCCATTGTGTTGACCCTTGCTGCATGGTTGGACCATCTCCATTGGGGAAACTCCTTCCATGTATGCGTTAGATGGTATCAGAACAAGTTTGATGTTCATGTGTTAGCATATCGAGTTCATGAGCTTCTGAAGCCCAAGTTAAGTTTGTTGTGGGGTGGTAAAGTGTATATTTAGCCCACAATTGCAGGGGACTTGCACAAGGGGATCAGTGACGAGATTGTCGTTGGTTGACAACTTTGTTTGGACTATTGAAGGCATAGCGAGGGTGAACATATTGTCAAGTTAGAGGCAGTTACATGTGTGTCTAATAAATTGTCGAGGGAGAGGCAGTTAGGACCTTGTAATCAGATCGTCGAAGTTGAGGCAGTTACACCTAAGGATTGGAAAGATTTTGCCCAGAAGGATGAACCCTAGAAGAATAGAAAAAATGATGGAGGACTTCAGGAATGAGATGAAAACTGAGATCATAAATGTATTGATTGGATTGCAAAGGAATCATGAGACTGGAGAGGAATATGAGGAAGTTGTTGAAGATCTTGATATTGTAGATGTTGAAATCCCTATAGATGAAGAAATATTATTGAGGGCTATGGCACAAGTAAGTAAAAGTCATAGGATGGATGTGGTGGTGCTTTTTTTTTCCTCTGCAAAATTTGGCGAATGTAGTGCCTTTGCAAGATAGTGGTGGTTGTGTTTGTCTTCGAAAAAGGTCTTAGGATTTAGGGTTTAGAGGTTTTTGTTGCAAGTATTTTATTTTTATTTAAACCCTAAATGTTTCTTTTCCTTCTTTACCTTTTTGTGCCACTTATAGGTGGGTATTAGTATAGTGGTATTGAGTCATGCTTTATAAGTCCCTAGGTTAAATGGTTTCAAGTTGTCGGCCCCATGTTTTTTTCTTTTCACTAAGTCTAGTGTGTTTTACTAGCTCAGTGGCTCCCTTTTTCTTAACCGGTGACGGTCAATGTTTCAACTTACACTTACCCTTTTTCTTGAGTATTCACATTCTTACAATAAAATATGTAACCGTCAGAGTTGATCACGAAAATGAAAGAAGGTGACACCTGACAAAGATTAAGTGGCTAATGTGTGTGGTTGCTCTTTCCTACAGTTGTGGTTTGCAGTTAGTTATCTGTGGTGCTACTAATGGGACCATTTTTTCTGCACGCACAAAATTTGAACGATGATCTTATATTATAAATGATAAAGTTTCTCAAGAGTTAAGACAAAAGTAAAAGGTTGCAGTGCTAATTGTCAGATAAAGATTGGCCAAGATCAATGTTTGTCATTGATTCATGATCAAAATTGTTAGGCTCTTTAACGATCGTGAATCCGCGAGATAACACCACATATTGGGTGTGGTGTAGGCCAGCTTGACAGTTAGTATTAGAGTGACAAATGTGTGTCGTCTGATCATGAAAATTAATGGTTGTTATTCAAATTCACTTCAAATTAGTTTGAGACTGTTTTCTTGTGTGAGTGAAGAATTAATGGTGGAAACGATTATTTTTCTCTTGTGTTTATGGTGATTTATTGCAGAATTAAAGATCATTTTGATTCACAAAAGAAAAAAGACCTGATTTGTGGTATTCTAGCGCTTTAAGGCAATGATTCGTGAATTTCTCAGCGGGATTGATTAGGATTATGAGCAGAAAAGTTGTAAGTTCATTTTTTTTCTATCCTGGTTGTTTTTAAGGATGAATCTTAGCAATTTTTGCATGCATATGTGAATTTTGATTGGTGAAGGGTTGTTGAAATAGGGTATCACGAGGTTGATAAATAATTGAGTAGAATTACGAAGAATTTAAAAAAAAGGTTTATTGTCGTGCCTTAGCTTCTATATTTCTATTTTGTCTAAATTCTGTCAAATTTGAGATGGCTCCTATGAGAAAGCATTCAAGACAGACAGAGTATCAAAGGAGGAATCTTTATGATTACTTCTTAGATCAATTAAAGGGGTCAACTGGTGATAGACAGCAGGGACAATTGTTGTTAGCCAGAAAATCCCTAGGTGAGGGATTGGTGGATAAGGCGTTTATGGTTTCTGATGCTAGAATTCCAATGACGGCTGTTGAGTTGTTCAGAATGTGGATAGGACAAATGAATTTAGAAAACCCATGGTCAAATGCCAAGAAATTTGACTTAGGTAGGCTTGTGGTCCCTAGGGTTTTTATGGATATAGATTTAATGAGGGATATTGCAGATCGATATGGTCATGTTCTGGGAGTTGTTATAGATATAAATGGTGAGGTTTTGGTCAGGATCACCAGTGATGAAGTAAGGGAGGTTTTGGGTTAAGTGAATCATTCGATGCAATTAGAACAAATTGATATGGAGGCCACTGTTGAGGATTATAAAAAGATGAGAGATTATGTGAGAGGAGCTATGTTGTCACATCATTTGGCACGTGTCAAGGATTCAAAATATTATGTTGGACCTAGTTCATTAGAGCCTTTCCTATTGAGGCATTCTCCTTGCATGTTATGAAAAATTTCTACTCATTATGTTAGGTAATTGGTAAGCACCCAAGGAGTGTGTTGCCACCAAATTTTATGCATATGGTTATTCAGATACCAATCCTAGATTCGCCAATGTGTGTGATTTTTCACCCTATCTAGCAAATAAGATACATGAGGGGTTACAATTAGTGAAGAAATATGGAGGAAAATGTTTTTTATGTACCACTATTCATTGTTAATGCATATGATTCTTTTTAAATAGGCAGATTTTTTTTTCTCAAAGTATGAAATTGATTAGAACAATTGGGGGAGAAGAAGTGCCACTTCAAATTTGCATAATGAACCTATCATGCGACAAAAGCAAGGCTATATTTGTGATATTTGACAATGTTTTAGCATCTAGGCTTAGGTCTATATTGATAGAAAATGTAATCAGGATTCATGTAGACCTCCATGCATGTTTAAGACCCAAAGAAATGAGGCCAAATATGAACGTTTCGCATAATTGGGGTGATGTAATGCTATACCCTGTCAACACAATCCTAAGGGTATATGGATATGAGGGAACGCCCCATGTATTGCCTTTTGAGGTACCCTTGAGATTAGGATTTGCGGAGGTGATATGGCAGATTAGCTAGATTGAAGAAACAAAATTGGTAGGAAAGCAAAAGGGTACTTTTTTCCTGATTACACGGTCATACCTTATTTTGTCATAACTAGAGGTGCTTGGGTACACTTTGACAAATTATTTGAACCCTATCATTTGGGCACTAATGTTGCAAGGTACAATGACTGGGAAAATTTATTCAACATGTTCAAATTAATGATTAGAATGCCTCAGAGGGAGCATATCTTTTATTACCCTGAAGATGTCATTGCAAATCAGTTTGTTTTAAATTTACAAAAGGAGTATAAGGAGAAGTGGGTGGCTTACAAGAATCTATTAGTTGTAGTTAAAGCGATGGATGCCTTGTATGATTCTTTGATAGGATTTACTCATTTTTAAAACAAGATAAGAGGCTTAATGAAAAATTATGAAGAGGTCATGGAGGCAACTAAGGATAAATCGACCCTTTTGGAAAACATTAATAGAAATGTTCCAACTACCACAGTTTTTTCACACATCGCCCTAGCTAAAATGGTTAAGACTTTGATTGTCCCATATGTGCCTCTCAGACCTAAAGAGAGTGAGTTGGAGGATAGTCAGGTACTTTTGATTCAACACCTAGTGCCAGATATATAAAAATTAGAGAAGAGTTTGAATCAACTGATGAGGAGGAACTTATTGATGTAGCAAGTTCCTCAAAAGAGGAGGTTGATGAATCAAGAGGGCAAAGAAATTGTTACTAATGATGCCCCTACCACTGCACCTCCCATCAGGCCTTTGGGAGGCACAAGGATTGTTGAGCATGTTGATTCTCCACCAGACATACCCTTGCCACCACCTAAAAAGAAAGTTAAAAGGACTCATACAGTTGGTGAATTTGTTGAAAGTGGCATGGTCACCATCACAGATAAAGAAATTCATATGGGTATGTCTGATGATCCTATAGCCCCAAATTTTGTCTTCACTTCACAAGATATTCAAGGTTTGGCATATAGATATGCCAGAAAGAAAGTGTGTGAGGCTTTTGTTAATGATGATAAGTTTGTGAAAAGCAAGGCTTTTTTACAATGGATCTGGAAAACTGGGATACCATATTATAATAAGAAGTGTGAGGATAAGATTGTTGCACACAATCCTTTACACAAGTGTGAAGAAGCCATTAAAGCCAAAATCATGAATGAATTTAGTGCTATAACACCAGAGGAGGGAAGGAAACTTGTGCAGGATGTTGGTGTACTGTTGCTCCCCGATTGGGATATTGTTGATGCAGTGGCCCTAAATGCTATAAGGAAATCAAAGGAGCCTCTGTATAAGTCAGAAGAAGAAGAAAAAAGAGAACTGAGGGTATCATCTTGGAGTTCAGATTGTGCAACTTTAGCTATTTGGTATGTGTCACAAGAAGGAAGAAGGCCTAGTACTAGAGGAGGTGACCCTAATGTGGGGGGTAGCCTAATGATTAAGAGAGCCTCAAAGACATCAAATGTTGAAGCTACAAGTCTTATTGTGAATGTTGCCTTGTTATTTGAGGAGACAACAAAGAGGGAAAAAGAAGAATAAATAGAATATAAGGGAAAATATGAAGATTTGTTTGGTAGGTATGGGCAACTACATAATTATTTTGTTGAATTGCAAGCTGCATACAGGGTATTGGAACAAAAGATGAAGGATATGGAGTATGGTGCTTCTACTTGTACTGCTACTTTATCTATTGTTGGGGAAACTCCTCCTACTTTGTCTAGTCAGCAAATTATTGTTTATAATCCTCCAGTTGTCCAACCGCAGTAAATAATTGATGAGCCAACATGCTTCGTGGACCCAACCAAGGCACAATTCCTTGAAAAAGATTGATGAATTAGAGAAGATGGTATAGGGTACCAAACATAAGTCTTCCAGAGAAACAAATGGAATTGGTATCTACAATAATGGAGCATTTATACCATAAAGTTGAGAATAAGTTGGTCCATGTTCATAAATAGTATTCTTATTTTTTACTATAGTTAGGAGTTTTGCAAGTGATAAGGCCAATTTTATGCCAATTATGGACAAATGGATAAGAAGAGTTGATGACATGTAACTGATTGAATGTTTGATAATATTAAGTTGAAGATGATGCAAGACATTAAATTAGTTAATGGTTTGTATTGTCATTGATGTCAACTTGATATCATATATACGGTCGTGTACATAATGCCAAAGACTTCAGAGAATAAATGGAACAAAGATTATGCTTTCAGCAATGCATAAAAGTCAAGTATTCACTAAGTGACAGACAACACCGACGGAGTGCACACCATCGGTAATGGCAAAGTAAAAAGTCACAGCGATGCTCGACAAGCAGAAGACAATGTTGCCAGATATATAAAATTCTCAGGGTTTTCCAATGAGAAAAATCCTATGATGCTCGACGGACGGAGATCCCGAAGCTAACTGGAGTTAAACCGATGGAACTGGCAGTTGTCACCGACGATGAACTGCAGAATTGACCGACAAAGCAGAGAGTTTAAAAAATGACAAAATATCTAGCTGGCAGAGCTTAAGGATAGACTTAACTGGTTGTTTTATTTGTTTTATTTGACCACAGGTAATTAATTGATTTAAAGAAGATTTATACAGTTGGCAAGAAGATAACTACGAGATAAATCAGGAGTTAAAGCCGTAAATTAGATTGGCTGAATTGTTTTTCATGCCAAGAATCATCAATTAAGGAATATCATGTCTATATAAGAGACAAGCATAATTCATTTCTACAAGCAATCTGATAAATGAAAGGGGAGTGAATAGAAAGAGGATGCTGAAGAGAAACTGGTGAAGGATAAACTTCATACAGTCCTGATCAATCAAGCTGAAGGAGAGATAAAGAATTTTGCAAACACTGACAAACAGTAAAGCACAACATCATAGAGCAGAAAGTGTGGAGCACAAAGGAAATAAATTGATACATTGATCAGAGAGGTATTGTACTTAAATAGATCTAAAAATATGCAATTCAAAGTTGCATTAGAAACAGGTCATAATGTTTCAGTTTAACCATTGAAGCATCAAGTCTCTTAACAGAGCAGGACTTAACCGTCTTCTATAATTGAGGTATATCCTAACAGATTGCCAAAAGGTTGACTCATGAAAGTAGCATTGAATTTGCATAAATCCTATTGATAGCCTAAGAAGAAGGTTGATTCAAGGATGGTAGCAAGATTTGCCTAAATCCTATTGATAGTCTAAGAAGGAGGTTGATTCAAGGATGATAGCAAAACAGATGTCAGATACTAAGTGACAACCTATATGTATAAAATCCTCTAACAAGGTCACACTTAACAGTGTGTTTGTAACCTTTAATAGGGTTGGCTCCTAACAGGGCTCACTTCAGAAGAGTGAAAATTTGGGGTACCAGTCCCAGTGGTTTTTTCCCTTAACAGGGTTTCCACGTTAAAATCCATGTGTTATGTGTGTATGGTTTATGACTTTATTGTTTTACATTTCACATATGCATTTCTAGATTTATTGGTATACTCTGCATATTTACTGAGTCTCAGTAAATAAGTTTTACTGGTTATCAGTAATCAAGGAGAATAAGGACAGACAAGGTAAACCGACAGAAAGTTAATTATTTCAAGTATTTCAAGGCATGCATCTTGTAGGGACTTAATAATCTGAGGTGTATTGATTGGTGGATTAATAAAGGATAATTTTTTTGAGGCCATTGATTCACCCCCCCCCCCTCTTAGTTATTACTAACAATTGGTATCAGAGCTTGTGTGCTTAGAAGGAAGGTTTCAAGACCT
>MU221972.1:367455-377819 GCA_018584345.1 Thuja plicata | reverse complement strand
CTTCGATTAGTTAGTTCTATTTATTTGTGTCATAAAGCTTCCTTCCTTTAATTTTTTTAGTATGGAGAAACTTGCTTCTTGATAATGGATTGGGACTTCTAAATTTTCAAAATTTAGGGTACCACCAGATTTAGTGGCCAATATTGTATTAAAGCTGACTGACATAAATTTTGCAGGGATTTCTAAGGTTGAAGTGCAAACAAGACCTTCAATTCCTGATAATGTGGAAAATTGGCAATTTTTTAATTACAACCAGGATATCTTGAGATTCCTTAATTGTGAGGATGAATATACTGGACAATAAATAGATTATAATTCTTATGTGGAATTGATTGATGGAAAGGATGTTGTATTTGGTAATAACGTTATACAGTGAAAAACAAATAGGGTACCTAAAGAATTGGTAGTGTTGGAAATGGATTTTGACAATTAGGATAAGATGAAGAGAACTAATGTTGTCACAGATCTAAATGATTTGAAGGAAGTGAATCTCGGTACTCAAGAGACACCCAAGAGGGTGTTTATTGGTAAGAAAATGTCACCAAAAGTGAGAAAAATGTTGATAAACATTTTAAGGAAGTTTAGGCATGTTTTTGGTTGGTCTTATGATGATCTAAAGACTAATAGAGAGGACTTGATTCAACATTTCATCCCTCTGAAAGAAAATGCAAGGCCTTTCAGGCAAAAATAGAGGCTTATTAACCTTACTCTCACACACAAAATGCAAGAGGAGTTGATGAAATTCAGAGATGCAGGTATCATAAAACCAATCATGCACTCCTCATGGGTTATAAACCTCATACCAGAGGAAGAAAAATAAAGATATTAGATTGTGTGTGGATTTTATAAATTTAAACATATCTTCATTGAAAGACAATTATGGTTTTCCCAACATGGAAGCCATGTTACAAAGTGTTACAGGATGTGAGTTAATGTCTATGATGGATAGTTTTTCAAGGTATAACCAAGTAATGGTCAAGGAGTTAGAACAATACAAAATGATGTTTACAAATCCATGGGGGACAAATGTTTATGTTAGGATCCCTTTTGGTTTGACAAATGCGGGTGCAACATTTCAAAGAGCCATGGATGTTGCCTTTGTAGATTTTATCGACATTTTTCTTGTTGTGTATCAATATGATATTACAGCCTATTCAAAGAAGAAGGAAAAGCAGTAGAATCACTTAGAAAGTTTTTTTGTTAGGGATATTGAATATGGTGTGTCACTAAACCCCAAGAAATGTGTTTTTGGAGTAACTGAAGGAAACTTTCTAGGTCATATTATTTATAAAGGAGTAAAAATAGATCCAAAAAGGGTGGCAACATTAGACAAAGTACCTTAGCCTAAAAATGTCAAAGGTATTCAACCTTTCTTTGGGAAAGAAAAATTCTTAAGAACATTTATGACTAATTTTTCAGAAATTAGTAGACCTGTTTCTAAGATTCTCAAGAAAGATGCTAAGATAGATTGGGAAGGTGATTCGGGTGTAGCCTTCCAGGAGGGTTAAAAAGGCATAAAAGATGCACCAGTTCCGAAGACACTAGATGATACCAAACCTATGTAAATGTTTTATTTTGCCTTATTCCACACAATTGCTACAATTTTGCTTCAAAAGAATTTTGAAGGATATGAGCAACCAATAACATTTTTCAGTAATCCTTGCAGGCTATAAAATTAAAATATGTCATTAATGAAAAATAAGATTATGCATTGGTGAAGGCAGTAAAGGCTTTGAGATGTTACTTAGTCGGAGTAACAATTGTTTCATATGTACCCAGTATTGCATTCAAAGACATCTTCACCTAGCAAGAGGTTTCAGGGAGGAGATGTAGATGGATCAACTGGATCCAAGAGTTTAATATTGAGATTTAAATAACATAACAATTGAGAAGTGAGGGATTATCAAAGCTGATGGATCAAATTAATTTGGATGCTAACCAAATCAATCAAGTTGGGGAAGAACATAGATCTTATGTATGTAATATGGATGGATGTGATTGTTATACCGACATAATTTATTTCTTGGAAAAGATGAAGTGTCCTGAAGGCATGGATGAAAACAAGAAAAGGACACTTAAACTACATGCCATCAATTACACAATTATATATGGTAAGCTTTGGCGGAGAACTGTTGATAGTATATTGTTGAAGTGCGTATACAGAACGCGGGCTAAAAATTTGTTAAATGACATGCATGGTGGAGTGTGTGGAGGACATTACACGATCAAAACCACTGTATATAAAATTTTGAGAGTTGGGTTTGTGTGGCCTACCATTTTTTTAAGATGTCCGTCAACTTGTTAAAAGATGTGATGCATGTCAGAGGTTCTCGAGAAAGTTGAAATTTTCAAGAAATTATCCTCTAAAGCTAGTTGAGACACAAGCTCCTTTTCAACAATGGGGTAATGATTGTATAGGAGAAACTACAACCAAATCCAGTGGAGGTCATTGATAGATTTTGGTGGCCACAAATTATTTTACAAAGTGGGTGGAGGCCATACCAACTAGAAAAGAAACTAGTAATGTGGTGATAGACTACTTGATGAATAATATAATGACAAGGTTTGGGTGTTCTAAGAGAATAGTATCTGTCGATGCAATGTTCTTTAGGTCAAATGAATATAATGAATTTTTCAATAAGTTTGGAATCCATCTATCATACTCATCACTATAGCACCCACAAGGCAGTGGTCAAGCAGAATCAAGTAATAAAAGTTTGATGAAGATCATTAAGAGAATCCTAGATAAAAATAAGAAGGATTAGGATTCTAAATTAGCACTGGTTGTTTGGAAAGACATGGTAACTATAAAGAAGTCTATTGGCTGTGCACTTTTTGACTTGGTGTGTGGGATACATGCTAGATTACCTCAAAATAATTTGATGAAATTGTATGGGCTTGTTCAAACATATGATGATTAAATAGAGGCTGAAATGTAGTTAAGGATGGATGATTTGATGGACTTAGATGAGATTAGAAGAGAAGCCCATGATAGGAATGAAAATCTCCAGTTGTGGGTCAAGAGCCTTTATGAAAAGAGGACAACTATTAGAAAATTTAAAGTTAATGATGTTGTGCTAATGTGGAATGCTAGATTGGAGGATAAAGGTAAACATGGAAAATTTGATCCAATCTGGTTGGGGCCATATTTTATTCATAGTAAATGGGGATATGATTCATGTTGAGAATTGTCTTTACACAAGTCAATTGCTAGGAATTTGAGATCTAAATTCCCCTCTTGAAATAATAACGACATTATTCCCAAGGTTCTCTATGGTTCTGGTACAACCACTTGGTAAACTTAGTTGAAGATAGATGTGAATGTTCACAAAGAGGACTTTGCTTATACATTTCAAAATCCAGGCTGCAAAATAAACTTTATTACTTCTTGTATTTTCTCGATTTATCAATGCATACGATTTCCTAATGATGCAAATCTAACTTTAAATTTTACAATAATTGTCTATCTTAACCAATTTCCAAAAAAAGATCAAAATATTTGAGTAACAAGAATTGTAAGAAAATAAGCTGAAAAGGGAATCTAAAGGACATAAACCATTATTGAATCGTGCTTTTGAATTAAATGATGAAAAGATGGAAACCCATGAAATATGAACTAGATAAACTCACAGTTCCATATTCAGCAAGTGCAATCTTTTGAAGAAACTTAGCTAGATGCAAGATTTTCCAAATCTATAAAATGATGAAGTAAGAGATGCACACACACACAAGAAAAATTTATCTTTAAATCTATAGAATAGATCTTTGCAATCATTCATCATAACAAGATGAAATAATAATAACAAACTCTAATTTAATTGATTTTAAATTCATGCACAATAAACAAATTTGGCTCTTTGAAATAAATGAACAAGTATGAATCGATTTATAAATTCGCATAGACAACAAAAAATTTACACTATGAATGAAGCACCAACAACCTATATCTTTATTGCATCAAAAACCCTGACCTTAATTATATCTCTGTAATGAAATATATAGTGCTTCAACTTAGAAATTAGAAACCCATAGTTAGGGTTCCATCTAAAACAAAAATAGCAAAAATAAATTAAATCTAGAGTTTAACATTGCAAAACTACTCCTAAATGGATACCTAACAAGATTTCATAATGTTTCATCCATGTGTACATTGAATGCATGAAAAAATAGACTTAAATCAGCCCTTGAAGTGGACTAATTTGAACTACAGTTCAACATTTTCATCATCTTGTTTGCATGCGGTTGAACTTTTCTTTGATGTTCATGCCCAAAATATATGGATCCAACTGCCCTTCTGATATGCAACTTATAGAAGACCCCTCGACTTGCAAAAAAAACTCCAGTCTACCTGCAATATATCCCCAAAAATATCTTTTGTGAAAAACACGATTCAAAAATGTGTGCCCAAGAATTTCAGAGTTGTGAACCTCTGAAAAATGCTATGCTAAAAATTGACTAAGTTTGGAGCTTGGTGACTTTGTAATTTTGGAGTTGTGGACCTCCAAAAATGCAACTCCAAAATTTGGCTAAGTATCCCAAAAAATGACTCCAGCATCCCAAAAAATGGCCAAGTGTCAAAAATGGGCCTAAGCTCTCCAGAAAAATGCTCAAGTGGACTTTACACAATCTCTCTATAGTTTCCCAAACTTCATCAAAATCTAGCAGCTTGATAGATTCTAACTACTTATGTCACCTTACCCAGAATGAGGTGAGCTTTGAACTGAATACATTGATCTTCTCTATATGCTCATTTATATAACTCATATCCTCTTTGAAATGAAATAATTGTTATAGTTCTTCCTTTGTGTTTACTCCTTCCACAATCCCTATAAATTGTTGGACAATATTCTTCATAGAATACAATTTCTTCTTATTATCATCCTTATACATCTCCAAGTCCATCCTATCAAAGAATTTCTCAATTTAATCTACCCATAGCATGTAATCATTTCTCTTCTTTCTGATCTTCTCTAAGCTTTATTGGTAGCTTCTTATGGCAACACCAATAGTTGGGACCCACTCGTCAAAATTGTCTAGCTCTGCTCCTTTATATAACTTCCCCAAAATTTGAAAGCGTTGCTTTCTTATGATCCTCAAACCTTGAAGATCGTGTTTCCACTATTCCATATTACTATAAATCCCTTTCTTACCTACCATTAGGTAAATGAGTTGTGTTATCTTGATGAGGATTATTCTAAAATACTTTCAACTCCAAATATTTATAACTCATACTTCCAATCTATAACCGCTTTCACGAAAGGGTTTATAGACTCTAGGAGCGTCTTCTTTTCAATTGCCACTTGTAATGTGGCCTCTAGATGATCTTGGTCAATTGGACCAAATATATTTTTTACATATACTTCAGAGTCACAACCTATGCCTTGAGATCCTGAATCTCTATCTCATCCTTGTCCAAATATTTGAATAATTGTCTCAGACCTAAAGCGGCCAATGCCTTACCACCTTCCTGGGTGGGATCCCCTAAATCAACTTCCTCCATGACGTAAACCTTTGGAGTTAAATTTGTGATTCTCATCATAGGAAGAGGCACTACAAGCTGAGCCTTCCACTTTCCTTTGTCATCTTGTTTTATATATGACATTCTTTGAGCAGTTTGGCTAGGATCTCCCTGGTGGAATGTCTGCCCCAATGTAGGTATATCAACATCTTCTTATTTTTGGTATGTCCTTCTCTGGGGTTGTACCATTTTATCCAACCAAGTAGGCCTTTTGGAGCCTATTAGAGGCTCACATGGGGCTATGCTTAGGACAGACGTCCCTCTGTGATCCCCTGTATCTTCCTCTCCTTCCTCTTCAGCCTTCTCTAGAGCTTCTCTTATCTCCAAGTTTTCTAGTGTCTCTTTTGCTTCTTCCTTCTCCTCTTCATCATTATTTTGTTCACAGTCAAGAGTCACATATTTTTGTGGAGGTTGTGAAGTAAATCATTGTTGTTATGCATGCTTTTGTGTTTCCACTTTATTGTCCACATCCTTAGGAGTCTCTTCTTTCTCTTCATCAAAAGATGAATCGGCCCATATTTATGTCATCAACCCGATAATCAAATTTTGTTTCTCCTCCTATAGTGGAACCTATACTAAATTTACCTACAAAACTGATGAAGGTGGAGGAGTCAAAATTTGTATTTCTTGAGTAACATGTACTGAGTCATCACCCTTGGGTTCCTCAGTTGTTGGATTTGTATCAACTTCTCCCTCTTCAAGCTATGTTGTTTGTTTTTCTAATCCATATCCTTACTCTTCCTCTCATGTATCATTTTATAATGCAAATTCATTATTGAAAGATGGACGAATCATTACTTGTGTATGAGAAGTAGTTTATCCCACCTTTCCTTGCACTTAGGAGAATGTTTGTGTCAATTTTTCTGCAGAGTCAAACTTTGGGTTAACAATTGACTTGGGGGGTTAAAGAATCTAGGAATATTCCCAAAATATGACAACTCAAATTCATCTAACCCCAAGTCACCCTCGGTCATTTCTACCTCTGTACTAGTCTCAAAATTAATTGGATCCTTTTGGACTTGTGTTTGAGAAACCCTTACTTGCTCTTCTCTTTTGGCAGCCAAAGTATCCCATTGAGTTATTCTAACCAAAGGAACATTATCTTCCTCTAATTCCTCTTCTTTAGGAAATGTTTCTAGTTGTAGTGATTTTGAAGCCCTCTTTCTTTTATAAACCTTCTCCTTTACTTGGGGCTTTGCATCCTATTTTCTCCTGCCTGATGTGGAAGGGGTCCCAGGTGCCCGAGATGGAACGTCAACCTGTCTCGCAATAGATGTGTTATCACCTTTTCCTCTCTCCTTTTTTTCCCTCTTCTCTTCAAGACCATAGGTGACAATCCTTTCATACATTTAAACTATTTATGGCTACATGGGAGCAACCTCTTTGAAAGTTGGGATGTTTACTATCTCCCCCTTCTCCCTCTCTACCTTGGAAGGTGGATTTTGTTGAGGCTTCATGGGGACCAAATATAACTTGAAATGATTCCTTATCCACCTCTTTGTGAGCTCAATCACATGTAGAACCTTTAAGTCAATAGAATCATTTTCATCTCTTCCAACCTCAGTATTTAGAATAGGCTGGGTATATACTTTATCTTGATTGTATAGTGGATCTAATACATATTTAGAATTTTTATCCTATACTTTGGGAGGGATTTGCACCTCCAATGTATTCTTGGCCAATTCAAGAGACATTCTTCAATAATCTTAGATCTTTCCATCTTATTCATCAATGCAATTGATCCAATGATCTTCTTTATGCGGTTCATGTTCATAATGTCTTCCTGCAATGTGATTGAATTTCCCAATAGGGTCAAACCTAGGTCTTATTGACTTGAATTCTTGTAGGGGGGAATCATCCCACTTGAGCTCTATAGATTTGTAGACCTTCATGTATTGTAAAGATTGGTCCCCTATGGAGATAGGGAAGTCCCAATAGTACTTATTCTTCAACCTGAAAACCTCATTACCATCTGCAAGTTGCATTCCTATCTCTAGTAACACAACCCTATTGGATGGATAGCGTGACAAATTTTTGGGATTAATGGTACTCCCAATGACTTGGATGCAGGTAAAGGTTTTATATTGAATTTAGTAAGCACCTAGGGCTTGTACCTTTGTCACAACTTTCTTTGAGAGCCTCTTGGCATAGTCTCCCTTAATGGATCTGATGACTGCAAAGACAAAAATGTCATTTGCAATCTGTAATTCTTAACTGTCATCCTTCAATTTATCCTTCCTTACTAGTTGAGGGTATAATATGTATGGCCATGTATTTTGGTCACTAAATGAACCTCTCTTGGTAAGCTCTAGATAGTTAGCTCGGGCAGCGAGAAGGTAGACATTGTAAGATGTCATATAGAACACGGGGTCACGTTTTACCTATCTTAACTGCAAATCCAGGTTGTCACTTAGTATTGTTCCCCAATTGACCCTGACCTTTCTCCCTTTAATGTTATCTATCACGTGGATCATCCATGAATCTAATTGATGTGCTTGGGGGATACCATACACATGACTCAATATTTTTACTGCAACCTTTATGTCCTCATTCATATACCCTCTCCTCATATCAATTCTTTCTAGTTTATTCTTCGAGAGATGCTAAAGGAGATATTCCCTATTGAAAAATTCATAAGCATCCAAAGTATTACCTTAAAACCACCTCATCCCTCTCTCCTTGGTGATTAGGTAGAAGTGGTCAACCCCTTTCTGTAAATGGAAAATATCTTTGATGGTATCTGGTCGTAGGTCTAAAACAATATCTCTAACCATGTTCTTCACCACCTTTTCATCTGAGATGTAATGCTGAGCTAAGGGCATAATCAAATATTATGAAAGGATGGAGAATAGATGAGTTGTTGCATTTACCAGACCCACCAAGACCATGGCAATGTAGTCTGATGATATTCGCGTCGGATTCGCACAATGCCTCAGGAACAAATCCTAATATAAGTTTCCAATTTATGTATCTATGATTTATGAATGTAGGTTACCCACCCTGGTGGGGTTGCTGTACCCTTTGAGATGGTACTTCATCAGTAGATTTTTTGTCTTTTTCAGCATTTTGCATGCAAACAGTGTTGTCAAATATCAATTTATTGGAAGCATAAAACAAATCTACTTAATCTAAAGCTAAGCGAAGTGAGAAAACTGTAAATTAGAAAGGAAACCAAAGATAGAAATCCCCTAGAATTTTTGCAGTTTTGGACCTTTACAGTCTAATGACATTATAGTGGTGTGCAAGCCCGAAAGTCTAAAAGTACAAAAAGTCACAAGCCTCGGCGTATTAGTCATTTTAATTCTTTCAATGTGTGAAACACTGATAGTGCAAAATTTGTGACAAGGGGTGCTACAGAGTTAGTTGAATCTGAGGATCATGGTTCTTTGCACTTTCAGTGTGTCAGGGGTCTATGGTGATTTTGGTGTGTGAAACACTAAAGACTCCAAAGGGGACAAAAAACCCTAAGTACAAAAAATAAAATGCTACACGATGCAACCCTAGCCCAAAACCCTAAATGACATAATAAAACCTAATCCTAAATGAAGACAAGGAAAAAAAGGACGGAAGCAACAAAACAAAAAAAGTCTACCTGACAAGCTGCGAAGAAGGATGATAACTGCGAAGGTCAAGCCCGAGAATGACTGATTGTGGAAAAAACAACTTTCCAAAATGTGCAAAAGCATGATGAAGGAAAGTTGTCGCTATGAAAATTTGGAGCTCAACAAAAAAAATCAAAGAATGAATGAAATGAAGCCCAAAAATGCCCTTTTATAACTAAGACTGTGCATTGACGTCATCAGGAATGTCGCAATGTCAGACTGAAAAAGTATGACACTTTGTCCCTGACTCTGATGCACTAACGTCGTCAGGAATGTCTTAATGTTAGTAAGGATTATCTGTGAAACACCCAAATTATGAAAAGGCAAAAAAGACACAAAGCTTCATCATTTCAGTGTTTCCTGAGGTATGGGTATCTACAAAACACCAAAAGTTCCAAAGGGCAAAAAAACACTAAGATAGACTTAGTGAGGAACCAAAAAAAGGGACAAGAAAAAAATCTAAAAGGGGGGGGGGACAGGAGGGAAAGATTACTAGGGAAAACAAGATGATACCAAACTATAAATAGCCTTCCTAAGTGCCAGCCTATATTTGACTCATTGGATACCGGTCCTGCTTAACCTGAGAGACTCTGAAACCACTGAAAAGGGACAAAGTCCCAAAAAAAGGGGAGGTCCCCATTAGGCCAAGAGGATTAAATGGGGTGTGTGTTATGGAACTACAATAGTTCCTATTTTCTCAGAGAAATGGATGGAAACATTCTTGAATTTCCAGTTTATGGACAATTCTTGAAACACTACTTCTGTAACACCCCAAAATTGGCATCTTGCGACCCCAACCAATTTTGTTGCATTTGTCGTTCTTCTAAATCATCAAAGTCCTATTGTACTAGGCAATTCTGAGTTTTAACTGACTCTACTCGACCTGAGTGTCAAATGCAGAAGATCCTAAATCTGTATCAATCATACATCACATTTAATTCCTAAAAACCTATTTGGCTAAACAAACCCTATGATCGAATTAATTTAATTATAAAGTCCTAGCACTTTAATTAAATTAAGTTCACCCTCTTTAGCTGAGACACATAAAAAGGAATTAAATAAATATTTAATTATTTAAATGAATATCCTCTTTTCAAATATTTGAATTTAATATTCTGATAATTAAGAAAAATCAATTATGAGGTCATATTTATTTAATTATTTGAATATCTTCTCAAAAAGCTTTCTTCTATTTCAGAAATAGAAACTGTGAATCAAAGGGAAATAAAACAATTGATTTCAAA
>MU221972.1:348659-367014 GCA_018584345.1 Thuja plicata | reverse complement strand
CATTTGCATGTCATTTATCATGTTTAAAAATCCTTCGTTCTTAGATGGTCCATAGTTGTGAGGCCCTCATCCTGAGAGCAAATTTCAAAACTCCATCTAGATAGAAGGCAACAGGTCGAATCATGGAGACAGGCAGGCTGAATAACTCATGTTCAGTTTTGTTTGTTCTTGATGAAGAATGACTATGTTGAAGTGTGTGGTTGATTTAGAAGGCCAAAATTAACTCATACAACTTCTCCTAAAGTAGCCCTTTTTCCATGAACAATAGTTAGGTTGTATATTTTGTATTATAGGTTTCCCTTTGGTTTTGTTCTATAGATTTTTGTGTTGTGTGCTTGGTATTCTCTTCCAGCAGTTTCTGAGGTCCTTGCATCATTCCAATAATCACGAGCGTCCCCAACTAGAGCCACTAGGGGTGTTTTTTTTCCTTTGAAAAAAATTTGCGACTATAGTGCATTTGCAGTATAGTAGTGGTTTTTTTTGTCTTCGCAGAAGGTCTTAGGATTTAGGGTTTAGAGGTTTTTGTTGAAAGTATTTTATTCTTATTTAAACCCTAAATGTTTCAATAGTTAAATAGTTTCAATTTGTTGTCCCTGTGGATTTTTCTTTTCGCTAAGTCTAGTGTGTTTTACTAGCTCGGTGGTTACCTTTGTCTTAACTAGAGATGATCAATGTTTCAAATTAGATTTGCCCTTTCTCTTGACTATTCATATTCTCGTAATAAAATATGTTACAACTGTCAAAGTTTATTGCGAATACACGAGAAGGTGACACTTGACAGAGATTAAGTGGCTAATGGTTTGTGGTTTCTCTTTCTTGTGGTTATGGTTTGTGTAATCTCCTAAACTTGGTATAGAAAACCTATAGCCCCTATTTCTGATTAATTGGTCTTAATAAATCTTAAATCAAAGACATTCATGAGCTAGACCCTAAACCCTAATTATGAGAGCACTTAATCAAATTTTCTTACATAATTGTAATCCTAACTTGTTGAATCAAATCATCAATCATCAAACCTAAAATTCTTAAATTGCATAAAACATTAGGATAAATAAAAAATTCTTAAAATTCCTTTTAAATAAAAAAGAACCCATTCACACATGTGTGAGCACATTGAAAATCAAATAAAACAAATTAAAAAGGTAAAATACCAATTTTGTCTTATTCTCCACAAGGTTGACTAATCAAATCACTTGGATTAAGTTCACATGGATTGAGGGAAGTTGCATCTCCACTGTTGCTCATTTCCTTTTGCCTCTTAATCTCAATCATCCATCTATTGGAATTTCCTATAAAAGGGATAGCTCCCTTTCTCATGGCTGGAGATAATAAGAAGATTTGGAGAGTAGAGTTATAATGCTATTTTAATTCTAGGGTTTATTATCCACTCTTATCTCTTGCTCTCATAATAGTTTACTTACATATGCATTTGTAGTTACATTTTCTTAGTATAATGGCATCTTAGTTTCCTTTCATAGTTTAATGGTAGATGCATTTCTCATGTTCTTAGTAGTTTTCCATTTCCATTTTAGCTTCATTCTTCATGGTTACTATGCATTTAGCTTCCTATATTATGCACTCTCATTTTTAAATCTTTTTGAGAGCAAAGCATACAAGTATATGCATCTTGCTCATCCTTGCATTTGAATCTTCCATTTTGGGGTAGTCAAGTCACTGATTCTCCATGTCCAATCTGATGGGCACTCATGAGAATCACTCTCGCTTGAATTAGGAAGCAATAAGCCAATTTCAAGGGTGTTTACACAATATTTGGATTCTTTTTTTGATGCTAACCCCTTTCGATGTAATGGTTTATTGAAGTGTTTGGTTGCAGATTTGATCACACATTTTAACACACACATTTGGTGCCCACCGTGCGGCAAAAAATTAAATTTTTCCTCATTTTCATGATTTTTGCACATTATTGACGGAACTACAATTAGTGTCATATTGTCCCTTGTTCCATCTCATATGACAATTCTCTATTTAGTAGTTTGTGCTATGGAAACACATGTTCTGTCGTATGGGTATGCTTTCCATATAGATTATCATTTGAGCTTATTGGATTTGTCGTGCGATACTTCATGTGAGTATGTTTTGTCATATGGTAAGACATGTTTTGTCGTACGAGTTTTACTAACACTCTTCTCTCTGTGATTTGTCATTTCAAAAATAGAGCGTGTTTTAGGGATCATATTGAGCTAATTTTGATTTCCTAACCCCTAGCATGTGTTGAATGATCTTTTTTCTCTCTGGTTTTGTAGCTTAACTAGTTTTTGCATAACGTTTTTGAAAAGTATTCGCTTGCCAAAGCCTCACTAGCACACAATTTGCAAATATTACTAACGTTTTTGTGCTTGTAGGACGCTTTGAAAGGAAGAAAAGTTGTGAAACTACTAATGCTTGTATTTTAAGGTTGCCTTGTGACTTCATCAACCAAACAAAACATGTGCTTTCTTAGATGATTTCTTACACACCTAGTTTAATTAGGGTGTTGCTCGTTTGGGTTAAATTGAACATTAAGGGATTATGCTCTTCTTCATTTGGGAGAAACAGAAACCCAAACATGTTTGATTGAGCTTAGGTAAACAATACTTTTCTTTTGGGCAAATCAAGTGTGCTTGGCGTATTTGGGAGAAACAAAAGGAAATTGGAGAGTATTCTCTTCTCCTCTTTGAGGAAGAATCAAAAATCCCAACTTTCCATTTTCTATCCATTTCGTTCTTGCATTTACCTTTAGAGGGCTTTCCAAGAGAGAAACATTTTAGGAACGACCCAAGTGGGGAACAAGCGGACCTAGATACTCCATCCCACTATAATCAAAATCTTACTTTAATCCAAAGAGAGGGAAGAATTTTCTATTTTCTATTTCTAATGCATCTTCATGTGTAGGGCCTAGTTGCCTATATCTTGCTAAGCAAGACTACATTTGACTAGGTGTTTGTAGGGTCATTTGGTCTCAATCTTGTTTATAATACTACAAGGGGAGTACATTCAACTTTTATAGGGCCAAGAGGTCCAATATTTCTTGCAATACTATGCATTTTGGGTGCTTGTAGGCCTATATGCCTTAATTTTGCTTGCAAAACTACAAGGGATAGTCATGAACGAATGTCCTTGCTAGACACTTTTAGATAGAAGCTACCCAACTTACCTCTGAAAGTATCATAATCTTTGTGCAAGGATTGATCCAAGTGGATTACCCAGATCACCTAAAGATTTTTACACTCACCATATTTATTCCCAAAGGCGTTCTAAAGCATTAATGTGGCATGAGGGAGCCTATGCGATTCAAGAATTGAGTCTCTTTTCAAAACCCACAATGTGTGTAGTCTTGGAAAAATCCAAAATCACTTCGTGTTAGGCAAAGGAATATCAAGCGTGGGAAAATATTTTGATACTAAGCCAAATTGAATCTAGGGATAGAAAGTGTTTGATCATCCCCTCTTTGTTTTGATGTGTTTGAATCACTTAAAACTTGACACTTACAGCAAACAAAACACTCTTGAAAATACAACACACCTTCAGAAATTGACATTTGAGCAAACGTGATTTTAATTTTTCCAAAAACAAGTGGAAAACTGTCCTGGGTTGTCCTGTCATTTTTTCCCTTAGAATTGTCATACAACAAAACTCAGTGGGGGCAGAAACTCGTATGAGAATCATAGAATTTTTGTATGGGAACTAGTATATTTTTGTACGTGATTTTAGTCGAAACAACTTGATCTTTGGTATCTTTGCAATCTGTCCACTAAGTTAATTACAACATCTTATCGCAATAATTTTCAGTTCTTGACCACATGACCTAACTTACCATCATCTCTCATCTTAGTTCCTCACATAGTCTTTCTTGTCCTATGCTTCTTCATCAACAATAAATCATAAATCAACTTGGTCACAAGTGTCATCCAGTAGGTATTCAGACCTCAAAACACAATACCTTGTACCCCATTTAGCGAATCTTTTCATCATCTCCTTTTAAGCTATTGGACAAGTGATCATTCATAAATCTTTAACATTGATACATCAGCCTAGTCATTTTTGAGTTGTAACCACAATTGTCTTTCATGGTCCAATTGAGAATTCAAAAAGCCAATCTTGATTCCAAGGGAAAAGCTACCAACGTTCTTATCCCAGGACTATCTTCCTATCCAAAGCATAGAGAAAATTATGAAATCCTGCAAACAGATACCTTGATTCCACATCAATCAATACCTTTCTTTGATCAATCAATCCTGGTTACGTAAAACACATCAACAATGTCAACCTACGATTGGGGCTCCCAACATGACGAACATATTCACCACACTAGTGCATCTTCCTTGATTGAAGAACCCACTAAAGAAGAGATTATAAGATGTTAGTAAGACAAACATTTCCAAAAGATGATGCACACTCTTATGTAGCTTGATAACGACAAGTAATTTATGCATCTTGCATCTACAGGTGTCAAACTTGCACCTGACTTTGATATTGAGGGACTCTTACAACAACAATAAGTGTCCCCCATCAATATCCTTAATCAACAATTTCAAGATATGAGATGCGAACTAAGGGAATTAAAGAAAGAAAAAGAGCAACCTTCTAGTAATTACTCATTGGAATCTATATGTCCCTTCCCATTTTCCAAGAATTCGCACATGCCACCATTCCCTCCTAAGGTTGAAATTCCTAAATATGACAAATATAATAGGGAGGGCGACCCTCAAGATCACGCGAGGGAATTTTGTGCTCTTAGCATGGAGTTTATGCATGAAAGGATATACTTGATGCGATTGTTCCTAAGAAGCCTCAACGACCAGGCCTTGAAATGGCTTACAAAACTCTCACTTGGTATCCAGACATTTGATGAACTTGTGCAAAAATTTATCCAACACTACTCTTACAATATCTTACATACGATCATTATGTTAAATCTGTACAACACTAAACAACACACCAACGAACTATTTGTCAAGTTTCTTCAAAGGTGGAGAAAAATATTTGCAGGATATACTAGACAGATACCCGAGTCGGAGAAAATTGACATGTTTATAAAAAACTTGGTTCCCGAAATGAACTATGCATCTCAAATGCAAAAATACACTTCCTTCAGTGACATGGTTGATATTGCCACGAGAATTGAAGAAGTCCTCGTGAAGAAAGGTGAACTCACCTTGTGTAAAGACACTAAATCTTCCAAAAATGGCAGTGGTAAAGACAAAAACAAATATTGGAACAAGAAAAAAATTGTGGTAAAGACAAAAAAAAATATTGGAATAAGAACAAAAATGCGGTCAATGATGGCGTAGTTGACTCACCCGAGTACAAACCCAAAGAACCAGTATTTAATCTCTCTAGTAGCATCCAAGCTTCTAAGATCAATGCTAATACTATGAGTTCAACCAAGAATACCCAAGATGCTCAAAAGGACAAAGCACCATGGATTCCAAGACCTAAGAAAAATTTCACTCCTCTTGGAGAACCCCTTGCAGACGCATTGAAAACATTGGTTGCCCACAAGATTATCACAATACCTGATTTGAAGCCTTGGGAACCAACGGTTAAGCCCAAGTGGTGGAACGATAACCACTATTGTGAATACCACAAAAACAAAGGGCATTTGACTAATGACTGCATGAAATTGTGACATATGATACAAGATTTGATTAACAACAAGACTATTATAGTTGGTGAACACAAATTGAATGATGATCGTAAATATTTCAAGAAACCTCTACCCTCCTACAAAAAGGAGAGTCTTCAAAAAACCAAGGAGCTAAGGTAAACCACACCTACACAAGTACTGAAAATGCAATTCACATGATTGAACCCTCTAATCAATCAGTCAACACCATACTTATAAAAGACAAGGATGTCGAGTTTGTCTATGTTGTCACTCGCAATCAGTCCAAGGTTAGTCTTAAGGGGATAACATCTTCATCCAAGCAAATTGTTGCACCAACGAACAAACCATCGACATCCAAGAAAACCACTTTATCACTCCCAGCTACAAACTATAACTTGGTTGATCAGCTACAACAAACTCCTTCTCATATTTCCATTATGGAATTGCTTAAGTTATCACCATCGCACAAGGAGATCCTCGAGACAACCCTCTTAGAAATTATTATGCCCAAAGATCTTGACGTCAATTGGTGAATCATTTAACTTATCCCCATTACTTATACTTCTTGGGGGAAGATGATAAAGCACTCAACCACCCCCATAATCAACCCTTGCATATAGAGGTTCTAATCCACAAGCATAGGTTCAAGAATGTTTTGATAGATGGAGGCGCCAGTTTGAACATTTGTACTCTTAAACTTGTAACAACATTAGGTTTCTCAAAACATGCTATTGATCCTAAAATAAAAATCACTATAAAGGCATATGATGAGGAAGAAAGGTCGTCAAAATGGTTAGTAGTGCTTCCTATCAGAGTGGGGCCAATTGAGCGAGATGTCACTTTTCAAGTACTAGATTTACCTCTGGCATATAACATTCTACTAGGGAGACCATGGATCCACGACATGCAGGCGGTCCCTTCTACATACCATCAATGTGTGAAGTTCCTACACTACAAGGTGGAGATCTCTATTTCAGCTGACAATACCTACTCTTGCAACACCTTAAAACAAGTAGATAGCATGGTTCCCTATAATAAGGAAGCATCCAACAGACAAACCCCTGCAAGTTCTCAGATAACACCCATGAAAAGCTTGGAAGAAAAGCTGAAAATCAAGAACACACTTGTATGGGGGAATATTAGTTGACTTCTCTACCATCCATGACTAACCTCCTTAGATCCTCCTGATATTATGGGATACCCTCATCATCATTTCACCCCTCTAGCAGTAAAAAATTGGAAATATTGGAAATACATGAAAGGATCGGTAAAGTAAAAGCTCGTGTCTCTCAAAGAGGAAAATGAGGAAAAGGTTTTTATGGCATGGATTTATAAGGGCAAAGACCAAGACGAAGGGACCAAGCATGTCAAAATTTTCTCAAAGAAACATGGGATAGGCTATCAACTTGTGAAAAAAATGGGCTATAAAGGGACAGGACCCTTGGGTAAAGGTAAGGGGTTATTGGAACCCATACATACTAAATTTTGAAGTCCCACAGATAAGATAGGGTTAGGGTACCGTCAAAAGGGATCTCACCCTTTCATTAGAAATATACCTATTAATCCTCACACAGAAATATCTAAGGACGAGAGTGAAGAAGAAGCGGAGCTTGTCCCATTATATTTTGAAACATTGCTTCACATTCAAGATCCTGGATACCAAGGGGAACCTTACATCATGTAGTCATTCAGGGACCATTATAGAACTCTCTTCAAACCAAATGACTCCACATCTACGCGTTTACAAGAAGATACTCAAATAATTGAAGAAGGGGCAACAAATCAATCCCAACAAGGTGGCTTGTCTATGGATGAGCCCGACCCAGAACAAGGAACAAAACCTAAAAAATATACATCCAAATTGGGGGTAGCATGTTTTTGTCTCTCACATACTAGATATCCCTCATTTCATAGATGACCGAGTTCATTCCATTAAGGAATCTCCAAATAACGTCACCCAGACTCAGAAAAGTATGGATCATAACCTAGTACACCATAATGAGGCCCAACAAGATGAATATGAAAATAACCTTGATGAGAACGTAGGCATCTCTGTGACACTCTCCCAATATTTGGAGACATCTGACCATAGTCACATTTACTATGACTACAGGGACAAAGTGGAGAATGAATTATAAGAGAAACACCCTAATTGGGGGAAAACTGTGGCTCCTACCCATGTGCTAGATCTACCTCACTTTGTTGAAACAAACTTTAATGAATATGAGTGGGATTCCTTCTCTGATGCCAAAGTGGATATTAAAATTGATGTCATTCATAAGTATGATCCCCACTTCAAACTAGGAGAAAGCTCTAATGCTGCTCAGACATCCATCTCTCCTTAGCATGTATCTCAGGGTTCTAAAGGGATTTTGATGAAAATTCTAAAGATAATGATATAATTCCCCTTCCTCCTAACATAAATTGGAACTTTGGAGATGGTAATAGGGATACTCTTATGTGGCTCAAGTCCAATTCAAGGATTGAGGTTGTTCCCATAAGAATTTTCATGGAAGGATTGTCCGATCATGAGGGGAATCAAAGCACTAATGCTAGGTCAATTGGGTCAAACTCATTTGATACTAGAAATGACTCCAATAGTGGTGCTAGGATGAGTCACAGTCTAGGTAGTTCTTTAGAGAGTGTTTTGGTAGATCTTCTATTACCAGTTAGAACCTTGATCTTGATAACATAGTTTTATCCTTGGAACTTGTTGGATCTTTACCTCTTCTCCATCATGAGCTTATTGAATGTAACCCAATTGAGCCTTTAAATTTTATCTCCTCACCAAATGAATACACCTTGGATTGTTACCCAAACACCATTGAACCCCTCACCTCTTCCACTAGTGCAACGAGCGTAAGTATGACAGAGGGGGATATCAAGTTTCTCAGCCTTAAAAAGAAAAAGAGGTCTGACAGTGAAAAGCACTTTGTGACAGTGTTAGAATCCAAAATAGTAAAAATAAAGGCCATATCCAATGGTGAAAACCTCTTTGAGGTGTTGGAGGATGGGAAACTTGATCACCTACCTAATCATTTTCAAGAACGGTCTTCAATATTGATAGAACCTACACAATCGATAAATCTAGGAACAACAGAAGCACCTTCGTTGATATATTTGGCATAATCTTTATCTGAAGAATAAACACATAAATTCACTCAATTCTTCATGAGAAAGAGGATAAATTTTGCTTGGTCCTATTCAGACATGTCAGGGCTCGATACAGATTTGATTATGCATCACTTGTTGATTTCTCCCAGAGTCAAGCTAGTAAGACAAAAGCTTAGAAAAATGCATCCCCATGTGGCACTATTAGTCAAAGCTAAATTGGAGAAATTGTTGTAAGTTGAATTCATTTGGGCCATAGCATATGCTGATTGGATCTACAACATTGTGCTTGTTTCTAAGAGTGACAAATCAATTTGAGTTTGCACAGATTTCAGGGATTTGAATAAAGCTTGTCCCAAAGATGACTTCCCATTGCTGAAAATTGACATGATTGTGGACCTCACAATTGGTTATGAGATGTATTCCCTGATGGATGAATTTTTGGGTTACAACCAGATAAGGTTATCTCCTGAAGATCAAGAGAAAACTACTTTCACATGTGGGTGGGGCACATTTTGTTGGAATGTCATTCCTTTTAGTCTCAAGAACATTAGGGAAATGTATCAAAGGGACATGATCACCATATTTCATGATATGATGCACAAAAATATGGAGGACTATATGGATGACACCTTGGAAAAATTATCAAAAAGAGTTACTCACCTGATTGATCTAGAAAAGATTCTTGACTGAATGGAACAATTCAAGCTCGGGCTATATCCTAAAAAGTGTGCTTTCAGAGTAACCTCTAGTAAGCCTCTCAGATATATCATCTTAGCTAAAGGGATTAAGGTTGACCCTGAAAAAAGTAGCAGTAATCATGGAAATACAACCATCTTGAAACATTATCCAAGTCAAGATTTTGTAGGGAAAACTATAGTCAATCAGACGGTTTATCTCACCACTCGTGGAAAAAGCTCAACCTTTCATGAAGACATTGCCTAAAGGAGTGAAATTCAAATGGGATGAAGGGTTTGAGAAAAATTTCCAACAAATCAAAGAATATTTAACAAATCCACCCATGTTAATGGCTCCAATACTAGGAAAACATCCTCTTCTATATATTTCAGCTACAAAAACATCATTGGGAGCCCTGTTAGCACAACATGATGAAACAGGAAGAGAAAGAGAAATATACTACATAATAAAAAAATAGTTTTATATGAGAATAATTACATGATCATCAAAAAGGCTTGTTTATCTATGGTATTTTCTTCTCAAAAGATCAGACACTACATGCTGGCACATTCCATCAAATTTATTGCTAAGATTGATCCTTTGAAATACTTGTTGAACAAAGAGACTCTCACTAGAAGACTGGGTAAATGGTTAATGATACTCAGCGAGTTCAAAATTGAATATATAGATAGGAAAGCCATCAAAGGACAAGTTATTGTCGATCATCTAGCAGATGCTCCTCTTCAAGATAATCAACCTCTGCTCATAGAATTTCCTGATGAAGCTATCCTCCACCTAAAAAAGCATGCATGAAGATGTTCTTTGACAGATCATTCACACAACAAGGGTCTGGTGTCAGAGTAATCTTCATTAAACCACTAGGTTACAAGATCCCCAAGGCATATAAAATGATATTCCTATGCACAAACAACATAGTTGAGTACAAAGATTTGTCAAATGGGTTAAAGATGGCCATTGAATGGAAAATTACCAAACTACATATCTATGGTGATTCTCAGCTAGTAATCAACCAAGTCAATGATCAATACCAAACCAAGATGAAAAGCTCATGCCATATAAAAGGATGATTGACAGCCTCAAGAAGTACTTTGTGTTTATCACCTTTCAACAAGTGCCAGGAGAATCAAATGGAGTTGATGACACTATGGCTACTCTAGCCTCCATGCTCCAATTAGAAGAACATCAATTTTGCTATGAATTCCTAGTGAAGAGCTCTCCTTTCTCACATATGATTCTCCTGAATCCAAAATTGTGTGTTTGATAGTGGGCACTGAACCCTCCAAATATAGCCAAATTTACTCTTATCTTCATGACCAAATTATCCCTGATGACCTATCCAAAAATGAGAAATAAACCTCATAAGGAATGTCTTGCATTGCTTGATCATGGATAATGACTTGTATAGAAGAGGTCTTTATGGTACTCTCCTTAGGTGTCTAGAATGCGAAGAGTTCAAACATGCACTAAAGGAAGTCCACAAAGGTATATGTGGGTCTCACTCTAATAGTCTTTCGTTAGCTAAGAAACTCCCGTGGGTAGGATACTACTGGCCCTCCTTGGAGAAAGATGTTATTCAGTTTTCTTAAACTTGCAAGAAGTGCCAAAATCATAGTAACCTAATTCATGATCTCATGTGAAATCTATTACCTTTTATCACCCACTGGCCATTCCAACAATGGGCCTTTGATCTAATAGGGAAAAATATCCCTCCTCATCTGGTGGACACAATTTCATTATCACTACTACAAAATATTTTACAAAGTGGGTCGAAGAAGTTCCCTTCATTAAGGGAACTGGAAAACAAGTATCTATGTTCATCTTGAACTATATTATCTATAGATGCATGACACCTTCCTCTATCATCGCTAACAATGGAGGACAATTCAAAAAAAAGATATGGATAAAGCCTCTAACAAGAACATATTGAAAATCCTCAAGGGAATAGATAGGATAAAGCCTCAAGGGAATAGATAGGATAAAGCCTCTAACAAGAACATATTGAAAATCCTATACAGAACAGTAACTAAAACAGGGAAGGATTGTCATCTCCAACTCAATATAGCCTTATGGGCTTATAGAACTAGCATTCACACACCCATAGGGGAAACACCATTTTCCTTGGCATATGCCACAGAAGCTGTACTTCCTATTGAAGTAGAGATAATTTCAAGATTACCCAAAATAGCTCTTCTATTTACTATCCTCAAGGGAATGAACAGGATAAAGACTCTAACAAGAACATATTGAAAATCTTATACAGAACAGTAAGTAAATCAGGGAAGGATTGTCATCTCCAACTCAATATAGCCTTATGGGCTTATAGAACTAGCATTCACACACCCATAGGGGAAACACCATTTTCCTTGGCATATGGCACATAAGTTGTACTTCCTATTGAAGTAGAGATATCATCGCTTTGAGTCTCCTTGCACAGACTCATAACTGATGAAGACTATCAGATTTCTAGAATCTAGGAGCTTGAGTTACTTAATGAACGAAGAAGAGAATCATTTGACCACCTAAGGTTCTATAATAAAATAATGTCTAGAGATTACAATAAGAAAGTAAGACATCAATAATTTCAAGTTGGAGACCTTGTACTCAAAGAAAATCTAAAGAATCAACAACATCGTGAGAAAAAGGGAAAGTTCAAACACAACTGGTTGGGTCTATTTGTGACCACTGCAATGTTTGGCTCTGGGGCCTATCAACTATCAACTCCAGAAGGGGAAACTTTTACTGACCCCATCAACGTGTTCCACTTGAAGAAGTTCTACAACTAGACATTCTGAGTAGTACCTATACAGAGAAAATGATCCTGAAAAATACCAAAAACAACAAAAAGAAAAAAAGACAAACATTTGAAAAAAGTCTTGAAAAAAATGATCATCCTGGTGAAAACCTGGCAAACAGGCACCTTGATGGATCAACAAAAAAAAAGTGAAAAAGAGAAAAATACAAAAAAAATAAAAAAAGGAAAAAGAAAAAAAATTGAAAAGAAGAAAAAGTGCCTCGGTGAGAACCTGGTAAATAGGTTCCTTGGTAGAAAAAATAGCAATCCTACAAAGTGGTGAAAACCTGGCAAACATGCACCACTTGTAATCTGCACTCCATCTATCAATGTGTAACTTGACTGTCTCACCTTGTGTTATCCTGACCTTGTGTAGACAGTGAAGTTGGCATCTTAAGCTTGGAACCGATCAACCTCTTGAGTCTTAGCGTCTTTCTGGGCTGTCTTTTGGTTCTCCAATCGATATACCTTGTTAGTTGTCCTACTAATCATAGTTATCTACCTTTATCTACCTTAGTCTTCTAGCCACCAGACAATTTCCACTGACACCACTGGTGTTTTTCAACACCTTAATCAACCAGTGTTTCTTAACACTCTCTATTTGGACACATCTATGTTTTTCAACACACATCGGATAAAATGCTAAAAAAATTGGCTCAATAAAAAATCACAAGCATAATGGTGTTTCTCAAAACCCACATAGACACCTTGTATAGACTGAACATTTGCTGAAAGATTTTCTTGAATGTTGTTTGTTAACAATGTTTTTCTTTGATTTATTCTTGTTGGTGTGGTCCCAATGATCCTTAATGTCAAGCAAGTAGGGTGTATGTGGTAAGAGCTTCCATATTCAAGTGGATAAGCCTCACATCCCTCGATCCTACTTCCTTGCACCTAAGGTGAGGTTGGAGCTATCTCCTTGCCTGTTATTATGCCTATTTACGTAAGAATGCAATCATGGTTATCCTGGCTCTGAATGCCCCGATACTAGTGTATCCTTGTGATATACTATGGAAATTATGTTCACGTCATCCTAGTTCTTATACCTAGATGCTTACATTAGTTTTCCATATTTTATCCGATGAAGGTCATACTCATAATCTTATGGTCACAGTGGCACCAGTAAGGATTGTATTGGCTTCAATGTCCTAACCACCTGACGATGAAAATAAGGACTACCAGAATCAGTGACTTGAATACTCGTGTCGTAGGGTGCACTTCATTCCTAGGCTTGCATACTAGCATTATAAAAAACACACAAAGAAGACCAAGAAGGGAGTTATTCCTCTAATCATTGAATCCTTTGCTAAAGTGGTCAACTACATTTTATCTCCTTAAGGTTATCTGCAAAAGCAAATAGTCAGTATCAACAGAGCAAGACATTACCCATCACAAAAAATAGAATATTAGGGTACAAGCTCATCACATATGAAACTAAGATCATACTGAGATTCATGTTCATCCAAGATACGCACAAAGAACTACTCAAAGCAATGATATAAGATGATAATATGCGAAAAAACCAAAGATGACAAAGTAATAGGACAATAAATGGAGCACAAAGGTGATCATATATATATATAGTCTCAGTGTATACAAAAGGGGGTGCTCCAACAATCTTGAGAAAAATTGTGCATCCTCAATGTAGATGAATCATATACAATCAAATAGATCTCAAAACTCAAAATGGGATAAGAGGAAGAAGGGATAATCAAGAGTCACTCCCTCCCTCACCGCCATCATGGAAGGGAGGTGGAGGTACATATTCTCTGGGAGGAGGGCTTTCTCCCTCAGATCTTGCTAGGTATTAAGAATACGATGGCACTTGTTGTGTCACAGGAACTACAATGATATAAGCCACCACATAATAGGCCGCCCTACTAGTTTGATGAGTGATCTCTCTCTATAGAATGGCATGCTCACCTATGAATCCATGGATCCTCTCATCCTTCTTAGTGAGGGCGTGATCTCACTTGAAGATTTTTCTTGAGACACTACTAGCTATGTCTATAATGCTCTGACCCATCCTCTCAGGGTACATATCACATCCTATGGAGTCTGACCTCTCTGCCCTCCCTCCTCCTTCTCAGCTCGTGCAGCTCTACACTGGTGTATCTATCCAAATTCCTCATCAAGACCGAGGTTCGGTTGTGCATCTCTCACCTCCTCATCTATGACCTCTGCAACAGGAATCTCAACACCAACAGGACTAAGGGTACCTCCCTCACGGCATTGTCACTGTTTAATTCCTACCAGTACTCTGTTGGAGCTAGCACCTATGACTGGGGATCTCTATGGTACTCTACCTGGACCTCTTGACCCACTTGTATCCCTCTGAGGTACATCTACCTCATATATCTAAGGTGCTCTCTCAGCTAGATCCATGAATCTCAAAAAAGAATAACGAGAAAAAATGATCCCTATACTGGAGTGTGACCCCTACATCCGCTATATCCTCCAGATACTTGCATTAAGGGAAAACTAACTATATCAGATCCTAAGTACACAGAGCCAGAGATAATCTATGACCTCACCCTCGACGCTCCTCATCAACAAAGTGATCATAATATGTAAACTCCTGGGATATGCTCTGTGGATGCCCATACTACCATAATACTTGAGATAAGGAAAAATGCTCAATACCAGAAGAAGTACTTCCAATAAAAGGATGAGATGGGCTATCTAGTTGGTCCAAGCCTCTGTCCCCCTGTAAGGTCTCCAAATGACCAAAATAAGATCATCAATCTGACATCTTCAATAGTCAATATTCCCCAAGTGGGGGTGCATCAAGAAACCTGCATATCTATATATAAAGGGTTGTCCACTCTGTCATGGACCTCTATCATTGTCCTGGGAGATGCTCCCAAGCCCATACCTATAAGATAAGTACTCTTTCTACCATCCCCTGGACTCCTTTGTATGTAATCTCGTACATCTCATGATACATGTGTGCAAGTAGGCACTGACCCCAGCCTCACTGCTCTGGGCAGGTAACAATTGTCTCCAATACTCTTCCCCATTCGCAAAGGAATCCCTGTTGGCTCCTGTCTGCCATAAGGAAACAACTTATAAATCTTGTTGTTACACAAGCAAGTGGATAATCAGTGTCATCTGACTCAACATGTCATCCCAGGATATGGCCCTGTCTAAGATGGTGTGATTCTGAAACACCCAGATTAGTGTCTGTGTATCAAGTTGTGGTGCTGCATCATACTCTACATGCTCTCCTACAAATGGAATCCAAAGAATCCTATATACATCCTTGGGAGTGATGGTCATCTCCCCAGTTGGTAAGTGAAAAGTATTATGTTCAGTGGAATCACTCCACGAACACTGTCAACAAACCATGGTTCACTAGGATGTAAGGCATCTGGGTCAACCATCCAAAGCCATTGTCTCTCAAATTACCTTTCTAAACATCTGATAAGTTCCTCACTAACCGCATGGTGGGAGGATATGTAGAACAAAATTGGATATCTAGAAATTGCATCTGCAAGAAGACAAACAGTGAAAATGCATTAGTAACTAAGTAAAAGAAAGCTACACTTACCACACAACAATCTAAAAAGCTGGCAAATAGGATAAGAAATAAGAAAAATATGCAATCGAAGAAGAAATTGTTCAAAAAGTGTCACTTCCTCCCATATGAAAAAAGATAGGTTTACCTTTCTAGCATCGAGACTCGTACGAGTCAGGATCAAACTACAAGTGACAAACTATCCCCATGTGACAAAACCAATGATGCCATGTGACACAATGGGTTTGCAAGAATGTACTCACACGAAACATGGGCAACTCCTGTATGACAAAACTAATGGGCTGAAATGACAAAAAATATTTTTCTAGTTTGTCGTACGAGCCCTCTTACTGACTCATATGACAAACCGGAACCCTACGACCTAAAACATTGAAAAACAGAGAAAAATTCATGAAAAACATAAAAAATTGAATGCACAGGTGAAGTTTCTCAGTTACTTATAGGAGGCGGATAATCTTGCGATTGTCTGTGCCTCCGCATGCGCTCGAAGTGATGATCTACCACTGGAACCACCATTTTTTCTTAGAGAAGGCTTCTAGAATCTCAAACTTGGACAATGAAAATGATTTGAAAATGTCCCCTTTTCGCCTTATATAGGTTTTGACCTAATTTTTGGAAGTGCTCTGATGGATGTGAAAATTGCACCCTTGGCTAATTGGATTGCTCTGAATCTATTTTCGGGACCGAAATTGAAATCTAACAACATTTTGCTAGTCAAAAATGCAGATTAACTTGTTTTCTCAAAATGCAGTTGATC
This sequence comes from Thuja plicata, assembly GCA_018584345.1. Taxonomy (NCBI): domain Eukaryota; kingdom Viridiplantae; phylum Streptophyta; class Pinopsida; order Cupressales; family Cupressaceae; genus Thuja; species Thuja plicata. The sequence continues at coordinate 350,510 of MU221972.1, read as the reverse complement.
ACTGATGCTTTCCTCACAAGATTCCACTTTGAGATTAATCCTAATTGATTCTATAAAGCACTTTCCACTTCAATCTAAAAAGTCAACTTTGGTCAACTCTTGGTCAAAATCGGTTAACATAACCTCAAATGAGGCTCACACCTCATTCCATCAATGTTTTTTTGATCTATCAGGCTTGTGGTTCTCACCTCATTTCAATTTTGATCCCAAAGGGGAAGCACCATTACATCAAAAATTTGATTCACATCAAGAAGTCTCATCTAGGGGCATCAGTTCTTGAATTATATCAAAATCTCCCCAAGTGATTTTATTGCTTTAAATCAAGTCACTTGGATCTCTAGGGGACTATCAGGTTCATCGCACCATATCAATCTGATAACCTCTCTCAATCAGGTAATTGGCTTCATCAAGACCCATATAATGTCAATTATCCCAAGAAATCAATCGAATGAAAATCAGTCTCATTACACCACATCAAGTTGATTCATCATTCAAACCAATCCAAAATTGAGAAATCTGGACGAACATTCAGTTTCATCACTTCACATCAAGATGAATGCTCAAACTCTTCTATCAGTCTTTGCTTGATCAAGCCCAGAGCTGATATTCTTAGGTCTCTCTATTATTCTTTGCTTAATCAAGTCTGGAGCTGATATTTATGGATCTCCTTATCAGCCTTCCTTTAATCAAGCCCAGAGCTGATATCTTCAAATTTTAATTGATCTTCATTCAACTAAGTTCATAATTGGTTATGACCAGTGGGATAGTTTCATCGCTTCATATCAAGCTATTTCCTTATCCAATCAAACATCAGATTTTCTTTGAATCAACGTGCTACTCGCACATCATTTCAAAGAGGGGCAAATGTAATCACCTAAAATTGGTCTAGCAAACCTATAGCCCCTATTTTTGATTAATTGGTCTTAATAAATCTTAAATCAAAGACATTCATGAGCTATACCCTAAACCCTAATTATGAGAGCACTTAATCAAAATTTCTTACATAATTTTAATCCTAACTTGTTGAATCAAATCATCAATCATTAAGCCTAAAATACTAAAATTGCATAAAACATTGGGATAAATAAAAAATTCCTAAAATCTATTTTAAATAAAAAAGAACCCATTCAAACATGTGTGAGCACATTCAAAATCAAATAAAACAAATAAAAAAGGGAAAATACCAATTTTGTCTTATTCTCCACAAGGTTGACCAAACAAATCACTTGGATCAAGCTCACATGGATTGAGGGAAGTTGCGTCTCCACCATTTCTCATTTCCTTTTGCCTCTTAATCTCAATCGTCCATCTATTGGAATTTCCTATAAAAGGGATAGCTCCCTTTGCTCATGGCTGGAGATAATAAGAAGATTTGGAGAGTAGAGTTATAATGCTATTTTCATTTTAGGATTTTATTGTGCACTCTTAGCTCTTGGTCTCATAATAGTTTACTTGCATATGCATTTGTAGTTCCATTTTCTTAGTGTAATGGCATCTTAGTTTCCTTTCATAGTTTAATGGTAGATGCATTTCACATGTTCTTAGTAGTTTGCATTTCCATTTTAGCTTTATTCTTCATGGTTACTATGCATTTAGCTTCCTAGATTATGTGTAACACCCCAAAATTGGCACCTAACAACCTAATCAATTTTGGTGCATTTTCTTATCTTCGAAGTCCTATTGTACTAGGCAAATTCTTCTCCTAATTGACTGAGTTTCAAATCCAGAAAACCCAAATTTGCATAAATCTGACATTACATTTAATTCCTAATTCTCAAATGATTATTAGCTAAAATCCCTATGATTAATTGATTTAATCCTAAAGTCCTAAGTGCTTTTAATTAAATCAAT